>JAVTVY010046920.1:0-237167 GCA_036873755.1 Hanleya hanleyi
GTGCAGCTTCTAGAACCAGCTATGAATCTAGCTTTGTATGGTGATTTATGCATTTTGGGAGTCCAGTATATTTTTGGTATGTCGCTATGATTGCTTGGAAGACAAATACCTTTTTCCTTGAGAAACTTTTTGTGATTGTTAAATAAATCTTCCAGAGTAAATGCAGTTTGGGAGTAAGTAGACGTATTTGATGAAGATATGTCTACACTCAATTTTTTAACCAGCACCTGGTAATAGTAATATTTACATATGAATATTATATTATTCGGAGCTTTGTCTGCTGGGACTATGACGAATTTACTCTGGAGATTTGCTAGAACTTCTTGCGAATTGCGGTTTCTCAGTACTTGTTTTGGTAGGGGAAGAGAACTTCTGTCAATATGGCGGATTGTTTCAACGACCTTGCTCTTGGTGAGGTCCAGCCAATCAGCGAGTACTGTAGGTTCTACTTTTTCTCGCTTAGACCAATCAATAACGTACTGTTCTAATGCAGACAGGACTATCTTCTGGTCCGCCTTCAGATTTATTCTTCTTGGCTCTCTATATTTAGGTCCTTTCATCAGAAGTAATTTCAGATCCTTATCACTCACCACATCACGGTCACCAGTCACAATATGTTTGCATGGTGTATAGATAAAGTTCGACAATTCACAATCACAACTATAGCCTCCTGACGTGTATAAGTTCCAGTCAAACTCCTTGACAGCATTGGAGTAATTGAATATTTTGATGGCTATAGATTTAGTATACTTATATGAAATGCAAGGAGGTTCTGTGAACTTGAAATAGTTTGGTACAGCGTTGCGTACCTCTGGATCATTCAGGATTCGAGGTAAATTAATGATGTCCAGTCCTTATCTAAGTAGTTGAGTTTCAAGAAAAGCCGATCTTGAGATGTTTCGATTATGTTCACTGGACGATACAACCGAAAATACGCTATATCTTGACATACTTTACTAATTTTTTATGGTATTATATTTCCTGAAGACGCAGATTGCTGTATATCTCTGGCTATTTGATTTAAAGCTCTCAGAGGTAACGCATACAGAACTGTACGTAAGCTATGTATACTATTGGGTGCGTTAGTTAAACCCACTAAGTAATTTAAAGTGATATGATCGTGAATCATCGAACTATTAAACTTTCGCCAACCATGGCTGCGTTGTCTCCGTTGATGGGGTTTAAATAGTTGGGTAATGTTGGATATATTTGAACGGCGGTTTGTAGCATTGCCGAACCCACTGACATTATCATTTAAACCAAACGGAAACACCGACCCAAGTTCTAGCATCCAGAATAATTCCCGCTCTCGGATTTTTCTCTCTCAAATCCAAAGGGGGAATCCTTAGTAGATGGATAGACGACGTCTATGATCTGAATACTAAAGTTATCCCAGCCATGGTCGGGTCCAGAAAAATGCCTACCTATAAGCAATTGCTTTTTCCTAACGGATTTTCTGTGACCGTTCACCCTAAGATGGAGTCTTTGGGTGGTCTTGCCAACATACTGTTGACCACACTTCTTACAGGAAACTAAGTAAATACAGTTTGTAGTAGAACAACTAAGATCAACATACGAGTTAACAGAATATGAGTTACCAGTTAACGCGGAACTAAATGAAGCTGAAGTATTAAAGAGTGGACACGTGAGACATCCACGGTGTCCACACTTAGAAATTTTGAAATTATTACATGTAGAATTCGGTGCTAAACAATCATCAAGCGTAATATTGCAAGGTTTGATGTCGTGGCCTTGCTTTGCTGTCAGAAATATATCTGTCATTTGGATTGAAAAAGGTCTTAGTGCATTTCGAACTATTAGAGACTCGGCCGAGAAACCTGCACTAAGGTTCCTCGGGTCTGTCTTCATATTTTTCTTTTAGTTGTGCTCATTATGTTTGTTGGGTGTGCAGGGGCCCGGCCTCGGGGACAACTTGTCCACCAGCAGAATCCAGGCATACACAGGTTAAAATTACAAGCGTCTAGTCCGTCATTCATAATCCAGCCGTCGTCCATTAGAGAATATCCGCGTCCATAATCCAAAGACCTATTCCATTTCCATATAACAGTATTAGCACCAAATTCAAAAAGACAAAAGTATACATAAACATAGGCTTGTTTCCTGCAAGAGAGAAGCGGTCAACAGTTTTCAATGATGCCGGCAAGACATCATGATGTTCCAAAATATCAAATCCGTATCGCTGATCAGTATTCTTAATCCATAATATTCGTTATAGAGTCGTCATCTAAAAATGATGTACCTCAGTCACGCTTTGATTGTGACTGTTCATATGAGTACCATGAGGATCTTGAAGTACATGGGCTCATACGGCCCCTAGCCCCGGGTTAAGCGGAATTAGACACATGTTACGAAACGTAGCCCCATAGATCTTGCACGCTACGTTCGTATTTTGCTATCAGCATGCGATATGTATCGCCAAATTTGAGAAACTTTGAGTGGAGGCGCTTGGTGGAATAGCCCTGTTTTATAAGTTTCTGCAACAATGTTTTGTGACGTTGATTAAAGTATCGGTAGCTTAGCGGTAGCATATCACACTTTCTTAAATCTATCCCCGTCATTGTTCCAATCTCAAACTTGGGAGGAGGGCTATGGCTCCTATGGTATATTGGTTATTTCTGTCACTGGAAAGCTGAAACTTTTTACGTTTTGGGCGCACACCATGGCCTATTGAGGCAACCGACGTAACATAGCTTCATATAATAATCTGTTGTCACAGTGACGTAATAACATATTGAGAATTTATTGTTCCTTTTTTTGTATATATATTCCATTTGTTTTTCCTTTTCTGGAGGTACCGTACCATGATTCCATCAAATGGGTATGATTTCTTACATACCTTTATTACCATGTTGCTAGTGAGCTAAAACTGTTCACGTTCTGCATATCAGGTCCTCTATAATGTTAATCACAGTTTCAGGTCACAGTCGAAAATATTTTTTTATTTTTTTTTTTGTAAAATTTGCTCAGAACGTTCGTTTTGTTGTATTTTTGTTTTAATGAAAGTAAAACAGGTATATTGAAGCACTGTCTTCACATCTGCTAGCAAATCGATACATATGTTGACCTAACTCATCTTTATTTGGATTGAAATCGCTTGGACGTTAGCGGTAACAGTGTTATACAGAAAGAACTGTTTCTTACCAAAGAAGACTTTATTTAGTGCTGTATTAGTTAATTACGAAGAATAAGCCGCTTATCTGCCAGGCTATTATGAAATAGAGTTGAGGTTCATTAACCTGATTAACGACTAATCCTACATAATCATCAGATGAATTGGAATGCAGAACACAAAGGTGAAGATATTTAACCCCGGGCTACAGACAAATGGTATGACATGTAATTGTTCGAGCAAAACGATAACGAAGCAGGGCTTGATTATTAGCCTGGTTGGCGGTAGCTGGGTAATTTGGTCGAATTTGACGCTTCCTGTTCTGCAAGGTTTTTTTCTTTTTTCTTCTTCTTTCCTTTTTTCTTCTTTTTATTGAAGTTCATCAAATAAGTAGTGATTGGCGAGACTTTAGCCAAATCATTTTCTTCTGCAATAAAATAAACATTGCGGCAGTGTAATGCACTGTGAGGTCATATGTCTTCTTTTCAGTTCTTCGCCGTCCTCTTCCACCATATACCGGTACCATGCGTTTAACAGTCAACTTACCTGCTGTCGCTGAGTCTACACACCTATATTCAGGCCTGGGTATTCAAGGACAGCTGCTATCATTTGTTACACATGAGCGAAGAATATATCTCATGTATATCTTGTTTCCAAACAATATCAGTATCCCTTAGTTTTGAACATATCCAACACGAATCTTCACCGACACTATTACAGCAGATTGTTGTCAGGGATGTGGTCTAGTTAGTCCACCACTTGTCCCAAATACATATGTTATCCCATCCGTAACGATCCCAACGTCATTGGGTCGAATTACATTTGATAAATAGCAAGTAACTGCGTATTAGTGTGGCGGATTTGTAAATAGAGAAATATTCTAAGTAGTTATATAGTTCAGCACCGGAACAGACGGACATTCGGTGAGCGATACCCCCTGTCGTGAGACTAGCTCCTTGTATTTTGTACTTGCAAGGTCATATCTGGGCAAATTGTGATGATCTTTTACGTAAGTTTTAGAATTTATCTTTGACGATTGAAATTTTTAAATATATTGACTTAAATCTTTGACTATTCAACTAATTGAATACGTGATGACAGAATATTGGACCATATAAATTACTTGGAAATAATAACGAAAGTGATCTGGGGTTGGTTGACCTTACGAGTAGTATATAGACGGGATTTCGAGTCGCTAGCTCGTCACTGCGCATGCGCAGGTAATTGTATGACGTCACTTGAGGAGGTCATGAGGAGGTGTGCGCAGGAGTGTTCTGCGCAAGTGTATGACTTCACTTCCGGTCTGCGTGAATCGGGCGTCACCTTGGGACATCTATTCCTCCGCGGTGATGCGGTCTGCCTCCGCGGACAGAAAGTAGTCCCAAATACGTGGGTTTTCGTGAGAATGTTCGGCAATCTGTAAGGGCGAGAGGGGTCCCTAGTGGACTGCTTGGGTCGAGTGAGGTATCAAAGTGAAGCGTTCCTTCAGGGCTATCCAGTCATGGGTAGGTGCATGTAAAATTAGGATTTGTCCCGGTTATCCGGGCGAGCGCGCGCGCGCGGGTTATCCGGCATCAGATCACAATTAATCACTTCCGGGTCAGTGCCCACGACCTACATTGTTTAGAAATTTGAGAGCAGATCTTTATGGATTTTATGAGCTGCGATTTTTCAGCATTTCTTATACATCTGATATTTCAACTTGCAGATGAGTCTTCAAACTGTACTTCCTGGTGTTGATTTGGGCCACTTTGGAAAAAACATGGTGGATGAAGACATGATCAGTGAAGGGTGAGAAGGCTCCCTGTTTACAAATTGAATGACATTCTGTAGCATCAATCAGCTGTCAGTGGCGGTAATTTGAAATTTCCATGGTCAACATCTGTCAAGACTTCCACTGGTAATGTCCCACAAGATAAATATTGACATGCCAGGTGGATTTATGCATTGTGAATTTTCTGGATTTTTGCCGATTCTTAACGCTAATACATATCAAGTAACGAAATTAATAGTAGGCTGATGCCGTCCGGCCGCACGCCTCTGCGACATCACCGGAAGTGCGCGGGTGAATTTCGGGTCAAAAGGTCTAAGGTCACATCCAGGTCAAAAGGTCAAAGCCCCCCTTCCGGCAATGTTCGGCCCTCTCCGGGCCAATAGATAGCCTTTATTCGCCCTCCCGAAGCACCCATGGAATGCACAGGGTCCCCCACAATATCGACAGCACTATGCCCATGTTAAATGACCAGTGGGGAACCCTCAGTTTTTCCCAGAACCGTATTGGCACGAAAAAATACATGAAACCGTGGAACTTATAGTAATAAACATAATCTATAGGTGTTGGACGAGTCTCCACTCGCCATCTTCCTGGTCTTTACCCGCACCTCGAACCTCACTTCACTCCACCTGTTGCTCTTGTAACTTGTAACTCCTCGTCAAAATGTTTGTGCTGGAATGCCCGCTTTCAACCTAATCCAAAACATGTACTTGGTCTGTGGGCTGATTGCGTTGGCTCTCTATTTTACTGCAGTGCTCTTGCATTGTTTTCTGGACATCGATTGGTTACATTTGGCCCCATCCTAGGCCACTGATTGGCTACTTTCTCAACGGTGTTCAAAGCTAGTTTGACCGAATCACCACATGTCTGGTATAGCCTTCATGCATTATGCTAATATAGAAAACACACAAGACAGGGTGGTTTTTTTTTGGTGAGATCTCATTTTGTTTTTTATTCAACAATAAATAACAACAACAACGTGAGAACAACCACGTGAAAACTGAAGCCCAGAACAAGGGGCTTGTACATTGAAATCGATAGAACTTTTTCCATGTGTTTTTCTCCTTTCCTTAAACAGTTTATAATACATGAAAGCATTACCATTATTTCCATAGTGTAAATTGTGTAATCTGTGATATTGAAAACATGTACTTAATTAGACTTTTGAGGAAATTATTAATTTGACCCATTCTCCGGTTCATATTTCCACTTCAAAAAATGTCTTTTAGAGTAATTATTGGTCATATATCAGAGGCGATGCATCACGGGAGGTCTCTATCGTTCTTGATTCTTCGGAAATTTGAGTTTGATGTCATGATTGATCATGCAAATGCTGAAATGTCTTGTGTTCGAAATGTAAGCAGTGTTATGACCTACAATGTTGCCAGCAGAACGTTAGGTGTAGACACCAACATAAATTTAATCCATGCTTACTGGAACTGTTGGCACCCATCTCCAATGTCACTTGTTCGGGTTCTGAAATATACAATGGAGATCACATGAGCATGAAAATATATAACCGATTATTGTCTCAGATCTAGCAGTCACGTATACTTGGTATCATCAATTATCCAGCTTATCGTGCCAGTAATATATCAACGAGAATTCTATAACACTTGTGTCAATAACATCGAGCTAATAGAACTTAAGCCCAGAACAGGGGGCTTTTCGTGAAAGAACTTAAGCCCAGAACGGGGCTTGTACATTGAAATGATCGGCGGCCCAGTAAAATACGAGTACATCTCGGTCCCCGACCTTGGGGTACTCGTCAAACATCTGTACGATGGTAGATAAGGTTCTTCCCCGGCATCGATGGTACAGGTAAAACAAGCAATATTGTCCGCACCCACTACTGGTCAGGCTTTGCAACGTTTGACTGTTCCAACACCACGTCTCCGTGCCTTGATCCATGAAATCTGTTAAATCGGGATGGAGCGGTGGCAGGCCGTACGGGTCAAAGTATTCGCCCTGCTGTTCTGTCAAGTACACGCCCACCCAATGTTCACCGAACCGATCCATCGGGTCTGTGTTGAGAACGTAAGCAGCAGGATACATACAGTCTAATGCGAACACATATCTGGCGAACACCCCTTGAAAGACCACACGTGTCCCTGGGTCATTCTCCAGCACGGTGGTTATCTGGTCTGTATACATATTAGGTGGCAAAGTCACACAGGACGTTGCGCGCCTTGTCTACTTGAATGATGTTGTCAAACTCGGCGTAGCAGATCACATTGACGGTGCTCCGGAGGGCTCGTGCAAAGTGGATTTCCAACCGTAAATTGCCTTGCTTGGCCAGGGCCAGCTGATGGTCGTTCTCTAAGGCGAGGGTCAGATTGAAACAGAACAACGTGTATCCGTTCGCGTAGTCCTCCCGACTGATCATATTCCCTTCGCCCTGGTTAATTTGACCGGTGGCTGTAAACAGGCTCTGATAGGCTCGAACGAAATTCGCGCGCCCATAGTTCGGTGTTAAGGCCGTGGCTGGGACCTGTTGTCCATCCACATGCAGGGCCACAAAATTGATGTCGAAATGTTTCAAGTCAAACGGGTTCTCTGGGTAGGCTCCGCTGAAACTGGTATTTTCCACACAGGCCAGGAGCAGTCGCTTGGGTAGTTCCCCCAGGAACAGGTTTTCTTTGTTGGAGCTCATATTTCCAGCAGACACAGAGAACACTTTGGTTTGCACACGTCGGATAGGGTACTGGGTTGGTTTTGTTTCCAAGGCTTTGAGGTGTCCCAATTGAACGGCTGGATTCGGTTTCACTTTTCGGACATACAGGACTGCGTCTTGGATGACAATCTTATAGTCAGCTGCATGACCCTCTACGTTAGTGGCCATCAAGGCGAAGGTCGGAGGCGCCCGTATCAGTCGGATTTTGATGGGGATCTTGTTCAAGAGGTACCGGTCTTGCATGAAAATGTCTGCGTGCAGTCGACCCATGACATCCACCGAGACGCCGTTCGCGGTGAAAGCCTTCGACATCGTAAACTATCCCTTTCTGGACAGTAATATTCCAGTGGGACCTGCATATGGCGTATACATATCTCGCCTAGTAGCATTTGCTACATCCTGTGTTAATTGTGACGATTTCAATCAACGTCACAAAACATTGTTGCAGAAACTTATAAAACAGGGCTATTCCTCCAAGCGCCTCCACTCCAAGTTTCTCAAATTTGACGATACATATCGCATGCTGATAGCAAAATACGAACGTAGCGTGCAAGATCTATGGCGTTACGTTTCGTAACTTGTGTCTAATTCCGCTTAACCCGGGGCTAGGGGCCGTATGAATCCATGTACTTCAAGATCCTCATGGTGCTCATATGAACAGTCACAATCAAAGCGTGACTGAGATACACCATTCTCTAGATAACGACTTAAGAACGATTATTATGGATTAAGAATACTGATCAGCGATACGGATTTTATATTTTTGGAACATCATGATGTCTTGTCGGCATCATTGAAAACTGTTGACCGCTTCTCTCTTGCAGGAAACTAGCATATGTTTATGTATACTATGATTATCTTTTTTGAATTTGGTGCTAATACTGTTATATGGATATGGAATAGGTCTTTGGATTATGGACGCGGATATTCTTTAATGGACGACGGCTGAATTATGATAAAAGGACTAGACGCTTGTATTCCGTTTGTTATATCCCGCATTGTCGTTCTCTGCGCTCATGTGCTCGACTGTGTCCTAGTAGAATAAAGCGGCTGTCAGCTGAGATTGTTTAGCCTCTCGTCCATACGACAACAGCGTCTCGATGTAGGCTCGATAGGGGTACGTGTTGGTGGAGTCACTGAAGAGTTTGTCGCTGAGAAAAATATCCACCTGTTGAAATATAGAGTGCAGCCAGAGATTTGTCGGGCCCACCGTTGCTTGGTCGACGATTCTGGAGCCATCCCCATTGACGATCTTGGCTTTCACATACAAGTATGTATGGGCTAAATCCACATAGGCCGTATCCGCATTGCTGATGGTGAACTCGATGGGCCCTGTTTCGTTGATGCTGGAGAGCGGGAGATGCTCCACCCATAATCCTTGTTCGGCACTGGTCTGTGTGGGCGGGACGGTCCACAAATCAAATTCACTGTTGGTGGAGGGGCTGGACTCCGCGTGGATTAAGGACATGTTTTAAGAAAAGATATCCTGGGGCTTCGATGTGCGTCGTCGCTGGGTCGGTCGTCGACTGGTGCGTGGTCTCGGTGGTGCAGGTCTTTTATTCCCTACGGTGCGTTGTGCTTTGGCCACCAAGACGCCTCCTGCTACTTTGGCCCGCCGTTTCAAGGCTTCTTTGGGTGCTGTACCCTCCAAGACATCACCGGCGACTTGCAGTCCACTGCGTACCGCTTGTTTGCCGATTGTTTTCACCCCACGCGTCACCAAGGGCAGGAACGTTTTGACGATGCTCCCGAGTATGTTTCCCAGCCCATGCCCTCGTTGCATGCGTGCACCTACAAATACCGGAAAACCACCACCGGCCTGTTGGGCATAATAGTCCATAATAGTCCATATAGCTGGGTGCATCGCACTCGTAAGGCACCTTCATTATACAAAGTGGAGAGAACGTGCTTGTCGAAAATGAATGTCAGCACCACTTTCCTTCGTTCGAATGCCACCGGTCGTCCCGTATCATCTCTTATATCCACCCTGATATTGTTGATGTCGGTTTGTCGTACGGGTAGGTAGAGCATGTGGGTGAAACTGTGGGTGACTTGATCTCCATACTTCTTTTTAATGGGGACCACCCGTAACAGAGATGTGTTGACATCTCCGACAATGTGGTTGTCGAACACGTCCGAGAGTCCGTACATACCCGACTTCATACCCATCGGGATCTGACCATGGTCCTCGGATGGACCCGTGTAGGTTGGGTGAGCGAGACCCAGCATTTGCTGTAGAATAGGACTCAGTACGACACTCACGTTGGCGGTGAGGATGATCTGTGCCTTGTCGTTGTGTGCGTTGTAATCGAAGTCCACGTGATTCTTGAAGGGAAAGGTTTTTATGGGTTTTGAAGTGTTCGTGACCTCCCGTAGAGCCTAATAATGCAACAATCTTGTCAGCCTCTGTATGAACTCCTTGGGAGTATCGTATTGGCCTTCGGGGAGGGTGATTCGGGTGTCTTTTCCTTCGTAGGTCACCTCGTACCACACTTCATTGGCTCGCACGTTGTACCACGAGTAAGGGTATTGGATATCCACGAGGCCACATTCCCATCGTCCAGGTAAATGCAACGGTTGCGGTAACTGGGTCACGTACATGGTCAAGGTGTTGTCAGGCAACATATCCATCTGTCCTGCTGCTGCTGGTTTTAATAGGTGTTCCAGGCGTTGGGCGGTTGTGTCCGGCGTCGTGTTCGTCGCGGTGACTTGCTACTTGTAACGGCTCTGGAGATGTGGGGTGTCTTGATCAAGGGTGGTTTTTTAAAGGAGTGAAAAGAAGGTGCCCGTCGTTGTGGTGTTTTGGGGGTGACTCCGGTTCCCACTCGGCTTCCCAAGAAGGTAGTAGGCCACTCGGCGATTGCTGGGTCCGCTGCATCCAGGCCCAGCGCTGGGGGTTCCCCACCAATTCCTGTGATACATGCATGTCTTTCAAGCCTTGAGCAAAGACCTCACATCCTCGAGGATCCGTGTGCGACCTGCGTTGATGCATCAGGTCATTCACTAAATCCGTCATGTGAGGACCAGGGACCACCTGATTCTGTACCAGTAGTTCACCTTTATCATTCCAAGTCATGTTATGATTCCGTTTCATCCGTTGTAATACGATGCAGGTACACTCTTCAGGACTTCGTCTTCCACCCACTGTGGGGCTGTGGGTGGTACCCCTGGTAATGGCGGTTGTTGGAGCGGTGCTGAGGTCGGCGGTGTGTCACGTGGTGGTGGTGGTGGTGATGGGGTAGAGGGGGTTTTGTATTGGTCCATGAACGTCATGTACCGTTGAAGCGTCTCATTATACAGTTGTACTTTCTCACTGTCGCTTAACCCCGGTCTTTGTAAGATCTGTTGCATCTCTTCATCGAGGGTGTTTATGGTTTGCATCGTAGGTGGAACAGGGTAGGGCGATTGAAGGCTTTGAAGGAACCGTGGTTCGATGATGACCATATTTTTCGCGTGGTTCATTGTCGGATGAAGAGTTCGCCCAATACTGGACCCAACACGGAAGCGGCCAACGGTGCTAAGATGGCCCCGAGAAAGCCGCCTTTCTGTAACACGTTTTTCTTTTGTGTTTGAGAGACTCGCTTTTGGATTGGGGTTCGGAGACCTGTCTTATGCTTGGTCAACTTGGTCTTCTGAGCCGGAATCAGTGGTACGTTGCCTTTTAACAGGTTGTAGCCGATCTCGCACAGACAGCGTACAAGGTCAGGATCCGCACCGCGTACAATGGTTCGGACCAACTCAGGTGGGGCCGTCTTCATTACACGGAGCGTCGGGGCGTGCTTCCGTACTCGCGCAGACATCATGTACAACTAATGCTAGAACCCAAAACTCTGCTCCTTTTATCTACCTTCCTCCTGAATATCAAACAGAGACAAAGTCAACCATGATGTGGTATTAATTCTTTTTATTATCCCATCGTCAAACACGCACACCCCAGCTGGGGGAGCCACTGTGGGTGTGTTTACATTATTTTTGCATGTAAACGTGGTGGGTCTCTCCGGGAAAGATTCCGGTCCGTAGTCGAAGGTGATCGGGGGTGGCTTGCTTGAGGTGGAAGAGCATATACCCGTGCTGAGGGGTTGTCGCATCTTTAAAGGCTTCCAACGCAAACGGTGTGCGGCCGGGATACATCTGTCTCGCCCGGTGCAGCAGTTGAATGGTATCTCACGGGTTTTTGAAGACCACCAGGTCGTGGGCATTTAAGCTGATGTTCTTTGTTTTTACTGAACAGATTCTGCACAATGTAGATGATGCTGAGCCGTCGATGATGGCTGCCTTTGGTAAAGAGTTGGGTGACGCGCTCATCCGTCTCCGCCATGAGATCAGCCAGAACCACCAAGGTGTCGGGTTCCAAATCGGCCAGGTTATGTGGGCCTTCAACGAACGTGATATGGGGCATTGCTGCATACGCTGCCTGCCATTCTCCATAACACCACACGACTCGGTCAATGGGTGGGGTGATCATGCTGTCGGCGTGTTGAAGGAGCTTCCTGACGAAGTGCGTTTTGCCGGAGCCCGTCGGTCCTGCGATGACGCAACGGATACTGCCACCGAGGATCCATGGTTCGAGCTGTATGCGCTGTCGTGGTAACCCGCTCTTGTAAATTCGGTACGAGTGAACTGGAGTGGTGGTGGGTACAACGTCGGTCGTCGTTGGCGTCGGTGGGCGTTCACTGTGAGCGATGAAATCCGGTGGGTTTTCAGCCGTAGTGGGTGTACTTGGTGTAGGTGTTGACTGTATACTTGGTGTGGAGCTCGATGTGGCTTGTACACGTGGTTTGTTGGTGGTGATGACTGGGCTCGTTTCGATCACGGAGGTGACTGGTGTAGAGAAGTTCTTAGACTGGTTTGACTGCCACTCACAGCTGGACTTCTAAGTTGGTTAAGTAGAGTGCTGACATAGGCTACGTCGTAAAACACACCTCCGTACAACACACTCAGCAGGGTTAGCAATATCACCACAAAGCCCACTTGCGCTTTGCCCGTTTTGGGAGACACTGTGCTCAGAGCCAGCTGCTGTTTGTCCATAGCACCGTGGTCGAACGTGGAATGAAGGATGACGGTAGTTGTGTCTGGCTTTATAGTCGTTTCACCTGGTTGGCAGCGATCCAGGAATTGAAGGAACTGGGCCAGCCTTGCCATTTGACGAAATGAAATAGTTTGCCACGTCGGCGTTCCGTTTTCAAAATCTGCTCCACTGTGTAGTAGTCTTGCTTTGTTTTTACGACAGGCTGTAATTCCGTCTCGTAAAACGTCCCTAGCAACGGTTCCCCTTGAAGATCTTCCAGTTCATAGACTCGCTGCTGTCGAGGTAGGCGCCGTTTAATCAGGAAGTGCTTATCGCTCCAGTTGGGCTAGTACCTTTTCTCAAATTGACCTTTGACTTCACTGATCCGTACAGGGTCCCCGACCTTGAACACCTCCTTCGGCGTTCGCTGCGATTGCCTGGGGTACAAGACACGCCGGACTTGGGCTTCATTGCGTTGGGTGACGGTAATGGGGGCTCTCTCTATACTCCGGTGATGGGCTGGATTGTAACCACTCACAAGTTTCGGGAGAACATCGATGTACCGCCTTGTATTCTTATAGGTGAAATATTTATACATGCGGCCTTTGAATGTCCTGTTGAACCTTTCCACAACGAAAACCTTGGTCTCGTTGTAAAGAAAAACACCTTCTGTTGGAACGGTCTGTTGAGGAATTCCGTGCCTTCGTCGGTTTGCAAATACAAGGGTTTGCGCCCGATCTTGAAGATGTCCTTGAACGCCGCTATAAGATTCCCTCCCCCCCGTTTTCGTCCGGATGGGTACCACCCACGCATACTTCGACGAGATATCGATGCACCTCAAGATTTACCGATTCCCATCGTTGTGTTTGGCAAAGGCGCTCATATCGACCAAATCTGCTTGCCACTGAACATCTATTCCTCCCACGATGACCCGGTTCCGTAGAAAATGGCGACGAACAGATCGATGTAAGGTATAGGTGTCTTGTTTGTTTAACCAATCTCGGACTTGGGCACGTTGTATCCCCTGGGGTTTGGCCGCTCCATAGAGAGCCGACAATGCACTATAGAAAGCGAACTGTCGGGACTGTAGTATAAGTTATCCTACACCTTCTCCCAGCTCTTCGTGGTGACAAATGATGATGGACCCTGGCTCTATCGTTTATTTATAACGGGTATATCTTGGGCCGGAGTTTCTTTCTGATTTTCTTCGTTGGCTTCTGGCAGCACATTGTCCATGGTAAATGACCAGTCCAACTCGTCTGATGACCGATCTTCCTCCGTAAGCACTTGATGCTTCCAATGCAGATCATAGAACATGGTAAAGGGTAAAATGCACTGTACTCCCATCTAGCCGAGCCAATTGAGCAAAGAAGGGGCCGCGTCGGATGTACACATCGTGACACAAGTGGATGAGGTCGCCGTCCAGTTCACCAGACAACACCCGTTTGAATTTGGTCCAGCCCTCCCGGGACAGACGAATGTGAGCCGGGCACGGTTGTGTAGGGTTTGCATCACAGATTTCTCCCACCTCCTCTATGATATCGAACTTATCGGCATAGAGGTGCAGGAAGACCTCGGGGGTCAAGCTGAGAAACGCAAGTAGTATATGCTCCGTCATGATCAGTACGTGAATGATACACGATTGACTGTCTCTCGTATTGATAGGGAGAAAAAGTTTATGACGCTTCACTCAGGGCACAAGCCCACTCCAACTGAACAGCTGACCGCTCGTCCGGTGTAAACAGCTGGTCCACAATAGGCACCACTTTCTCGAAGGCTGTCCACAGATCGAGGTCTAGGGTGAAGCCTCGCGTAGGGTCTTGGTAACAGCTCAGGCGTGGGAAGAAGGGTCCACGGTGTACGTAGATGGCATTGTCTATGTGGATGAGGTTTCCGTCGAGCTCACCGCCCAACACCCGTTTAAATTTGGTCCAGCCGTCACGGTGTAGAGTAACCGTATTCGATACGGTCTCAGCGCGCGACCAGCAAACATCTTCACGGTCTTCAACGATGGTGACTTTATCATAGACATGTAACCCCACCCGGGATGTAAGGGGAAGGAAGGCGCGTAGGACTGGTGACATGGTTGACCCAATGACGAACGGTGAATGACACACACTCTCACTGTCTCTCTTATTTATGGTCAGGTCCCTCGGTGACATGGTTGACGTAATGACGATCGGTGAATAACGCACACTGTGACTGACCCTCGTATATATCGGTTGCACATAAGCGCATCTGTAGAGGCTCTGAAGAGCCGTTCTTTTTCTGTCGTTGTCATTGCCACAGCGTCAGGGTCAATAGGGCAAAGACCATTACTAGGCCAACGAGCCGTCGCTGGTTCCGGCGTGAGCGCTCGAGGTCCATAGTCCGGGCATCAAGGATGGCTGTCATAGTCCAGTAGTGGTCAGTGATAGCACATCTCTCCATTCGGGTATTACAACACACATAAGGGAAGTGGGAAGAGGTGCCGACATACTAACTGCGTCATGTGACTTCACAGAATAGTCTTCTGATAAACTTATTCTAAAGCACATACCAAGAATCTAACGATTCGTGATAGGTGTTGTATCTCAGGTACGCTTTTATTGTACCTGTTCATGTGGCAACATGGATGATATGACCACACGGCCCCTAGCACCGGCATAAGCGGTATTAGATACAAATCTAGAGAGCTATGATGGAAATGCTCTGACAACTCGTATACTGGTAATTGGTGAGCTGTTTCGCTGTGACAACTCGTACATTGGAGATTGATGAGCTGTATCGTCGTCAGATGTAAATGACGGCAATTAACACAAAAGACTAATCTGTAAGGCCCGATGTCGACCCAGCATCAACTTCCCACAAATGCCAACCTATATCAAAGACCAAAAGGTCTGTACAGGGGGCGGGCCTCGGGGACGAAACATCCACCAGCAGAATCTCATTGTGTCATAGATTCTTGAAGAGGGGACTGCATGTAGTGAGCTGTATTTTTTCGCTGACGTCCGTGTCTTTCACCCGGGCACTTGACGTCCGCGCCTGCATCCGGGTACTTCTATGTAGGTGTATAAAATGTCCCGGATGTAAAATCCACTGCCCACACATACACACTTACACACACACACATACACACACGAGCGCGCGCGCGCAATGCGGCTCAGTGAAACACCAGTACATCTCGGTCCTCGAGTTGGAGGTAGATGAACTAAGTGTGCTAAAAATAGATCACCAGCAAGCGTGCTATAAAAGTGAAGCGGCCTGGCCGTTTCATCCGACACTCTGTCAACCACCAACATGTTCACTTGCACAACTTGCCAGAAGCAGTTTACTCGTCTAGACAATTTACGACGCCACGAGACCTCCACCCACAACGATGCACGGTATACTTCCATAACCTGCGCACCGTCATTCAATCGGGAGGATAATTTGCTTCGCCACGAAGGCTCATTCCACGAGGGAACGACGGAACAACGTAAACGATCCAGTCAGTTAAGGCGGCATCAGCGTTTGATTCATATCCCGTCTCTACGGTTTGGGCGACAATTTTCCACTAAAGAGGCACCCGAGAGGGTCAGCCCCAGTGAAGATGAGCCCGGGGAGACGAATGCTATTGGTGATGCGATCACAGAGAGCCCGCCTATACCCACAGTTCAGAAGAGCCTAGATATCCAGCCAGTCCCTAGAATTACTGTTGCCAGTCATACGCCTGACGACATCGAACATTTTCTGAAAGATGCCGTGGATGTTCCTAGCGATCTGCTACAGGACGCCCATCCAATGAGTGACATCTATCGGCGCCAATGTCCCATGATACGGCACGTTTTCCACCGTGATCGCCCTATTGCAGATATCTACAATTTCCCACTGACCGACCTCGCCCGTCTACGCAGCTACGTGGAAGCCATCTGCAATAACCAAGATACGGTCTTCAGATTGAATGTCGCTTTCGGGTACATCTTACGTCACGAAGAGACGGGCCAGTTACGGCATTATTATGCCAGTAATAACAGCCACCAATCTCCAATGTACGAGTTGTCACAGCGAAACAGCTCACCAATTACCAGTATACGAGTTGTCAGAGCATTTCCATCATAGCTCTCTAGATTTGTATCTAATACCGCTTATGCCGGTGCTAGGGGCCGCGTGGTCATATCATCCAAGTTGCCACATGAACAGGTACAATAAAAGCGTACCTGAGATACAACACATCACGAATCGTTAGATTCTTGGTATGTGCTTTAGAATAGGTTAACCAGAAGACTATTCTGTGAAGTCATGTGACGCAGTCAGTATGTCGGCACCTCTTCCCACTTCCCTTATATGTGTTGTAATTTGACCAACCGTTCACCATCATTAACCGGGCGTCGCTAGAGACGATGCTGGAGAAACTGGACACCGTGGATCCCTTGAGATGGGCACAACGTCAACGCCCCAACACACAATAGGTCGTAGACAGGGTGACCAATGTTACGTTCTTCGTTACCAAGCTGACCAACCACCCCCATCGACTGAATGCGTCACCCTTGCACTGATGAATAGCATAACATGCCGTATATACTCTCTATGTCTACATGCTGATCGTTGACTTGAGCTCAGTAAACACTTGTACCTAATGTGACGGTGCGCTAAATAATAAAACATGGTGTTTGATATTTTAATTTGTTTTACTGTGAACATACTAAACATACCCAGGGCGGCTCCCCCAGCCTGGGTATGATGTAACATTGGGGATAATTGTCGAATCATATATATACAATGTCCCAACAGAAGTCTGTGCCTATCAGTAAGGAGATTTTGAATGTATCAGCTTCTATCACAGCTTCTGTCAAATACGGTAGACTGTTGACTGACTGTTGGCACCGATTCTGTAAAGGGACTACAATCGTCTGTACAATTAGAACATCCATGGGTATTTTCTCTCCGGACTCTGATTCAAGATATATTGTGGCCGCTTTGAGATGTCGTACATTTTTGTTGGTATCACCAAATGTTGAGAGGTGTATTGTATCGATTCCGGTCGGGCATAATTGTAGTTTGTTGGCAAGAGACTCGTCGATAAACGACCGTTGTGCACCTTCGTTGAAAAGAATATTTGCATCACTACAGTTTTGACCGGACCAGATGGGCGCAATTGCGGTTTTCAGAAGGACATCAGTGGGTTGTTTTGTAGTTAAAGAATGAAGAATTATAGATTCGGTTTCTGAATTATTATCTACCTCAGTGTCAGATATCGGAGGAATGTCTGTTGTCTGTTTGTTTGTCGTCACTTTGGTACAGAGACTGGTATGGTGTTTCTGATGGCACTTATGACAGTTGTCATTTGATCGACATTCCGACACACGATGGTGGCCGAGGCAGTTGAAACATAGCCTTTTCTGTTGGACGATTGAAATGCGGGAGTGGTGATCGGAAACTTTGATGCATTTGTTTTCAAAATGCGGTTCTCCACAAAATGCACATACCTTGACTTTATTTTTTCTCCTGTGTGCTGAATCAAATCTGGGTTTTACTTCTGTGAAGAACGTCGCGGTTGTAGGAAGAAATTCAACAGAGGTGGTAAATTCGCTGGTTTGGCCTGCTTCAAGAATATTGAGTTCTTTGAATATGGCACATCTCAAGTCTTCCATATTCCAATTGTCGCTTCCGTGTTCCCGAGCTAGAATTTTTCTGATCTCGCCAGGCGATTGGCACAAGTAATGCTCCGAATGTATCTGAGTGATATCCAAGGGATTCTAATCCACGGATATACGATTCCATAGTACCGTAATAGGTTCGCAAACTGTGAAGGTTGTTCTGGGGAGGTGGTGAATCCAATAAAGCCCGCATGTGAGCTTGTGAAATCTTGTGTGGATGTCCGAATCGCTCTCTCAAAAGATCAATGGCTTGATTGTAGTTGTTATTCGTCAGTGTAAATCCTCGTTTCGTCCGTTCGGCATCGCCTCCCAACTGTGCTCTAAGGTAACTAAATTTCTCAACATTCGTCAAAATGGAATTCAAATGAACAGATGATTCAAAGGAATCCCAAAATGATAGCCACTGAATGATATCGCCGTTGAAAGTAGGAAGAGTGAGCTTTGGTAGTTTGTGATGGAAAGATTGACTGTTTCGTATAAATGACTCCGTACGAATCGCTGGGTTCTCAATTTCATCTATGGCTCCGAACGAATCACCATTACGTGTCAAGCTTGACTGGTTTTGGTCCACATCGTTGGGTCTCAAAAGCGTTCTCAGGTGTTGGATCTTGTCGTCCAATGACCAGGTAAATTCGTCAGTAATACGAATCTCTTCTTCAACGTGGTCTGCATCAATCGCCTCTAAAATTTGTTCATTCGATGCCTGAATCGTTTCTCTTTTTGTCGTTAACTTATCCAGCAATCTGGATATGTCTTCGGGGTTCTCTTCTTGTTGTTTGAGTAATCTTGTAACGGCACCTCTGTGCGCTGCTCTGACGGGTCTCAGTTTCCTCAGTTCCATCCTGGTCACGGTACCAATGTCGAATCGTATATATACGGGTAGAGACTTCTCGTTGTGAATTGAAATGGATAGAATGAAGACTGACGAGGTGAGTAGACTGAGATACTTAATGTCGGTTTACTGAAGGAGAATACATCTGTTGAATATGAATAACATTAAGCAACTGACGAAGTTTTCAGTTGGAAGCTTTGATAAGTACGCTCACGGTTGGTCTAGAATCTATCTACGTGTTCACGGTGAACGTCATTACGTTATAATAGATGTGTACGTCATTGCGTTACAATAGATAATTACACCATAACGTGATAGAAGAGCATAGAACATAATTGTTGACGTGAACGTCAACAATAATAAACTGTATAAACATTGCTGAACTTGTTGTTATTCACGACAACCGCTTTCCGCTATACTTGGATGAAATATATACCGCGATGTGATATAGTGCCCTTGCACACTTCCGAAACTTTAACCCGCGCGCGCGCGCGCTCGCCCGGATAACCCGGCTGCAGCCGGGCCGGGCCGGGCCGGGCCGGGGAAAACTTGGATGTTGAAAAAATTGGAACACTTCTGTGTTCGGAGAGATTTTTTTTCTGGTCATTCTGAAAACCGAAAATGACGTCACACACTTGCGCAGACCCACCAAACCACGTGACCTGCGCAGTAACCTACAAAAACCCGGATGTAAGATGAGTACCCTAATTTTACATGCACCCACCCATGCATCCAGACCCCGATAAGCCCGGGGACCGATATTCGCCCTTTGGGATAGGGTTGATAGGGGTTTTCCTCTATTGTAGGGGTAAAGTCCGTGTTCCAAGGTGACGCCCGATTCACGCAGACCGGAAGTGACGTCATACACTTGCGCAGAACACTCCTGCGCACACCTCCTCATGACCTCAAGTGACGTCATACAATTACCTGCGTATGCCCAGTGAGGAGCCAGCGACTCGAAATCCCGTCTATATGCTACTCTTACGTGAGCGCCAGTGTCATATATGCACATGTTGTTTGCATTCTCCCAACGTCAGAGTTTGTAGCCTCCAAACCGCCAGTAAACAGATTCTTGAATTGAATTGAATTCTCTTAATCTCATATAATGACTTCACCCCTAAACAAATGCCTGGCGCGCAGCCGCATTGTGTCTTTTCCGCTAGCCAATGAGAGAGCGTGTTATATTTTCCAGCTGACTACGTCATCACAGCTGATCACCGCGTGGAGACGGGCGGTCATACTGTAAAAACATTTGACAGGCGAGCATTCTGATTCACGCTGAGAGCTATTGTAAGCATTAATTGATAATGATCCTGGAAAATGGATCATGTGGTAGATGTGACCTGGCAATTAACAAGCGTGCGTCTTTCAGAAAATTATATTATGGCCATGTGTATCGAATGTTATCTGTGTTTCATGTCGCCGGTCTTTGATTTCAGTAACACAACACAAATCAAAGTCAACACAAAATATAATATTGAAAAATTACTCAGCCAAAATTACTCATCTGAACTTCAGCGAGGTATATATTATTATGTGTTTATGTGCAACAAGTAAGTAATAAAAACAATCAGTAAAGGAGGTGGACGAGAAATATGCGTCGAAACACATCATTGGCCTAATTTCCTCACAGTACTAAATATTAAATGATGAGATATCAGCAGTTAAATGTGTTTCCCTGGTTATAACCATAAATAATATTAAGATTTTTTCTGAAAATAACGGATTCCAGTTTAGCAACTGTGCAACTGTGCTTTAATTTAATAATTGATTCAGTTTTTTTTTCCAAATGCCAATTTTTTATCAAACTAAATTATTTAAATTTGCTCAAACTTAAAAATGTTTATCTAATACATTGGCTTTCAATTAAAAAATGACAATAACAATATTATCACAATTTTCAGTATTATATTTAAAACTTATATTATAATTTATTATTTTTTTATTGTCATAATTTATCTGTTTGCAAACTTACCATCGAATCACCGCATGAACCTCCTCAGCGAAAATAGCCGCCGAGGTTTTCCCGTGTTTATTTTGCAAATCACTGTTCTCTTCCTGGTCTAACAGTAATTTGACGCTTGTGAACACAAATGAATAATGTCCCTCATCTGGTTTTTCTCTGTCGCAATCGCCAGGTCCAAATCCCAGGCAGTAAATCCCAGGGCTCGTAGTACATACTTGCTCGTTTATGATGGAAGTTAACGGACAGATCACAAATACCAGTCCAGAACAGCCCCTTGCAAAATAAAGATTTGCCGCTGTTCGTTCTCGTCGATATACAACGCCTATGTTGATTGGCTCGCCGATGTTACGCTGAGCTTTTCTGAAATCATCGGCCCCATTCGGTAATCTCGACAAATTCGCCTCACTTAGTAACGGAGGCTGTTGATTGGACGAGAGTCATGCTCAGAAAAGCTGCGCGCCGCAATTAGCCGCACTTTGTGAGTAGTGAGCCGGCTAGGAAATAGTGCCTTTGATAATCGAGCGATCCGGTCGCATTTTATTGTGAAATGAAGTTAATTTTAACCAAAAGGACACTATTTCTATATTTAGTTAAAAAATAGCAATCTATCCCCAGAACTCACCAGCTGAGCTAAGCTTCGCCAAGATTGGTTCCGCTGAAAATTTATTGTGCGCACGATAGATAAGATTCTTCATTGTACTGAGCACCCCATTTGCGCGATAGGCCTACATATCGCGTGCTGATAGCAAAATACGAGCGTAGCGTGCAAGATCTATGGCGTTACGTTTCGTAACTTCTGTCTAATTCCGCTTAACCCGGGGCTAGGGGCCGTATGAACCCATGTACTTCAAGATCCTCATGGTACTCATATGAACAGTCACAATCAAAGCGTGACTGAGATACATCATTCTTTAGATGACGACTTTACAACGAATATTATGGATTAAGAATACTAGTACTGATCAGCGATACGGATTTTATATTTTTGGAACATCATGATGTCTTGCCGACATCATTGAAAACTGTTGACCGCTTCTCTCTTGCAGGAAACAAGCCTATGTTTATGTATATTATGATTGTCTTTTTGAATTTGGTGCTAATACTGTTATATAGAATATGGAAAAGGTCTGTGGATTATGGACGCGGATATTCTTTAATGGACGACGGCTGAATTATGAATGACGAACCAGACGCTTGTAATCAGGAACAATTCCACTATTATTTAAAAGCTATGTTTGCTTTGTTCGTGTACATATCTAATATTGTTATCATCCTCGACGCCGATGAAAAGAGGCCTGTGGCCTATCGGATTCTATCGAGGTATATTTTCAAATAAATTGTATTATTATTATTTCAATAGATAATTTTGTTTATATAAAATCAACTTCAAATATCATGCACAAATACATCATTTATAAAACGAGGCATGCGGCTTGTTTAATTTTCATGCAATAAATGCCATGTAAAGAATGTCAGGTAATTGACAGCGAAGAACACTTCCTGTTAAACTGTCTCAAATTCAAAGGAGAAAGGGATGCACTATAATGTCTACTGTCAACCCCTATATAAATTGTTTTTTAAGCAGGTCTACTACTGATCATGAGTTATTCCTGTTCCTGCTGTCTGGTAGAAATCCTGTGATAACAAAATAAGTAGCCTGATGTTCTTATATATGTTTTAATGCACAGCAGTCTTAGCCCATGTATATCCTAATCTGACATCACAAGTGTAACCCAAGGCACCCACGAGAACGCTAGATCATCAGTGATGTATTCAAATGTATAATTGTTGTCTTTGTTTGCGTCTGTCAGCTTTGATATTGTCTATGATGTTAACACATTGTTTTTATGTTTCTTGTATGATGTTTCTTTTAATGTCCTATTGTTTTAGTGTCTTAAATGTTCTGTCTTAATGTGACTGTTTAATGTACTCATGTCCTATTTGTTTTAATGTATGTCTTAATGTGTATGCAATTTAGTCCTATTGACAAAACTGAGCAATAATCTATCTATCTGCAATAAACATTACCGGTATGACATTTCAATTATGAAAGAATACTCATTATGTAATTGCAAAACCTTGATTTGGCAATGCGTCAATGTTTTAGCTGTAATCCTGGTTCAAATCTCTGTTTGCCTTGGTCTAGGGGAGACTACTCTGTTGGGCTTACATAGATACATGAAATACACCGAATTGCGTATACATGAAATAGTCACAGGGACGAGATTCTACTATATTGCATATACATACCCATCTCACACTCCAGATATATCAAGGGAGGTAAAGTTGAAATGCACTTTTGCGCCAAAAATTACCGGATTTCAGAGGCTCGATTGAGAACAAATAAACGCAATTTATTCATACCTGGCGGTTAGCCCGAAAACATCGGCTAAGGGGTCTATTTTTTTTTTTTTATTATTGTTGTTGCTGACCCTTTAGCCCGAATCACATATACAGACCGAAAAGGAAAAAAATAAATAAGACGTCAGTCGCTCGAGATCTTCAACTGCACACGGCGTGGGGAATTGAGACAAAGGCACGAAAAGCATTTTATCGAATAAATAATATGATTTGGCATCTCCAGAACTTTGATAATCAACTAATGACTCATTCCGTTAGACGAAATCTTCTTCCAAACTCTAATTTTGTCATCTAACTCGTCAAGTTGCCGCCATTTTCAGTCTCGTTGAGAAACGAGATTTCCAACGCGATTGACCTTTCTGACCACGTGACTCGTCCATTTCACCATAGTCAGACCAGAAAGGTCACGATACTAGTGCGCACGCGCGGTCAAGTCTCGTTGAGCTAATGGCGGTAAACATCGAAATCGAGCGTTTATTGTGTTTTCTTCGTCGTCACTAATTTTTTAGAGTCCCAAACAGTCATTAGAGATGGTACATGGTGAAAGAAGCTCAGGTCGGTCAAACTGTATCAAATTGGCATATTTTTTCTCTCCCGTTTCGTTATTTTCGTCAGCGAAAAGTTGCTCTTCGCCAGTCAAATTTTTATCGCTAAAATTTAACCTAGGTGCGATCTCGGCTGTGATAGGAATGCCACGCCCCCTTACCCTAAATTTACCTATCACAGCCAGAGTTTCTGGGTTAACCTGGCGGTGTTCAGGTTTTCTGTTACACTTCATACCACAAATCCCGGCTCGTATATGGCGCTGCGGTGCATAGTTTTTGTAAAATCCTTTCTCAAATCAGCGGTTAAATTCCCCCGCTTCGAGCATCTTCACGGACGTTGAAATTGGAGCCATATGCAAGAGGGAAAGCCGTAGCCTCGAACCCGAGATCAAAACAATTACGTCACGCACCACGAACAACGCTGATTGACTGTTTACACTATTCAGAGACTCTATAATAAAGTTTTTATTATTATTATAGAGTCTCTGCACTATTGCAGTGGACAGTGCGCGAAATTCAAAACAGTGAAACGTGTCCGTCAATCCAAGATAGCCGATCAGCGTTGTTCGTTGTGCGTGACATAATTGTTAGGATTTCGGGTTCGAGGCTACGGCAGTCATTCAACGTCCGTGAAGATGCTCGAGGCGGGGGAATTTAACCGTTGATTTGAGAGAGGATTTTACAAAAACTATGCACCTCAGCGCCATATACGAGCCGGGATTTGTGCTATGAAGTGTAACAGAAAACCTGAACACCGCCAGGTATGAATAAATTGCGTTTATTTGTTCTCAATCGAGCCTCTGAAATCCGGTAATTTTTGGCGCAAAAGTGCATTTCAACTTTACCTCCCTTGATATATCTGGAGTGTGAGATGGGTATGTATATGCAATATAGTAGAATCTCGTCCCTGTGGAAATAGTGGAGGATGTTTCTCGAAGTTGGGAAGAGACGCAACGTGAAAATCAGTCTGTAATTTTTGTTCTTTGTTTGTATATCCCCCAAACTAAATTTAACAGCAACAACTGCTTTCAGGCAACAATGTGCAATGATCAAGTATACGGTAAGGCCAAGGATACCTATACAGTACAGGATTACAGCACTGATCAAAATATGTTAACGCATTGCGAAGCAACAACAACAACATCACACGCGGTATCCCTGTTAGACATGTGCTGGGGACTGCCTTGGTCTGCACGGGACTTCATTAATCACTTATAATAGGGCCATCTTTGATCTGTTTGAATGCGTATAATACCTGCCTCACGTCAAAGATAGATAGATAATAGATAATTTTTAGATAATTTTATTGCTATTGTTATGCCCATAGGGCTAAAAAGCAGATACATGAACATACATTAAAATACACATGTAGACAATACACATGACAGACAGAAATTTACACATATTTGACAAGACATTTATAAAGTACATTTACATAGACACCATTGATGGTGAATGAAGACAATACACACACCATGGAGCCTACTATAGTTAGTAGGCTCCATGCACACACAAAACAAGCCATACATGTATGTATGACATAAACAAGAACCATACATATTGGACAGCTTTACAAGAAGCATTTGTACAAACAACGTGGATGGTACATATCAAGACAAATGCAATAAAGAAAGTCTTGCACACATACTTAAACCAAACATACACATGTAATAATAATACTTAGGGCATGCATTTAAAATATGACTATTAAAAATATATAGAATTATTATTATTTTATTATATAATGAAGTGCCTGTGTTTTGGGGTGGAAAACAGGCAACATGCAACCTCTGCCCTTGTGACGGTAAATTGAGAATGTATCGTTTAGACTTCAAAACTAACGAATAAATTAATGTAATACACGAATGCTTGGAAGGAATTTCTGTTAAAATCGTTCATCATGCTTTATTTCTGCCTTCTGTGACAGTGTCGCTTGTTTTTCTGCCATATTTAAGCCAGCTTGGAAGTACTGACAAATAAACACAAAACGGCATATAGGAAGGTGAGAATAAATGTTATAAATTCAATGCACTTTTACAATGGGAAACAAACTCTTGGTTACGTGGTGTGACATTTTAATTCATGCTACAAAATCCGCAGGGATAAAATCAAAAGGTGGGGGGCGGGTAGGCGGCTAACAAAATAAAAATTCAGTTTTAATCATTTTTTTTAGGAAACAGGCCAAAAAAATGAACATCATTTTTTAGACGAAAAAGTATAAAAAAATTGAGTTTAGTGACATTAATATAAAAATTGAGTTTTACATTATTTGAAATCGAGTAGATGAAAGAATTTTGTCTAAAAAAAAACCCTGAGTCAGTAGCAGTCGAGCTCCCAGGCTGTGCAGGCTGTGCAAGTAACTTATTTACAGTACACTGCAGTGACACCTCCTGACTGTACATATAGACCCGTCTCTTTTTCTGACCAGGTGTGTGCGATGTGCTACCGTGAGAGAATTTATATAGCAGTCTGTAATTGACAGTGGGTACTATTAATTTTACCAGATGTCACCGCTGGCGAGTCATTAGTGTAGCAACTATTATCACCCTCAGTTCCTATCACCCTGGACACTGATCAGCCCAGCAGTACAGTACCCGGTCACCCATCCAAGTATTGACCGAGCTTAGCGTTTCTTATCTTCGGTGATCTGACGAGAACTGGTGTGTCCACCGCTATGAGCCTACTTGTTTTGTCAGTTATACAGTGCTATCATTCATCTATAAACATGTGATAAACAGATTATGGTATACCAATTTCCATATCACCCAGGACCCTGGCATCCGCCCTCGACCCCCATATCAGCTCTCGGGCCTTCAGCTCTCTATGGGGGTCTTGAGCTGATACCATGGTGGTATGGAAATGGGTATACAAAATCTCTATGTATCTTGCAAGAGAAGATCAAGTCTATCAAGTGGACAAGCTTAAGGATGGCCTAATGATTTTCTTGGATCTGGAACAGATTTCACCATGATCATAGAGGCAGTCAAGTCTGAATAGACATCCCGTTTCAAGTTTTGTTTGTTTGTATTGAATTCCACTATTCTGGATAGCCTACAATGTACAAGCATAGGAATTTCTTCAATCTGTTCTTGTACAAACTTAATTCACCTCCACAAAAAAGATGAGGTAACATGACCATTGCTTGCCATCTGTTTATCGTTTTTTCATTACCTGTGTAACTTCACAAATGGTTGGGTTAACACGTCACCCTCAGATTGCATCTGGTCAAGTCTCTATCCATTTTGTTTGACACAGGACCAAAGAGATGAAAAAAGCACCCAGCTATCTTATATAAGATTGAGCCGATTAGAAATGCAACCATTTGACTAGAGAGAGAGAGAGATAAGTAAGGTTTAACGTCGCATTCAGCAATATTTCAGCTATTTAGCGACGATCAAACAAGATTCTAAGTATTTAAGTTAATAACTTAGTAATCCAAAACATTAAAACATATACACATTAAAACTTATGCAACAAACTGATTGCTCTCAAATAACCGAAGACACATTCCTCCTTCACCGGACCAACAAAACATTAAAACATATACACATTAAAACTTATGCAACGAACCGATTGCTCTCAAATAACCGAAGACACATTCCTCCTTCACCCGACCAACAAAACATTAAAACATATACACGTTAAAACTTATGCAACAAACCGATTGCTCTCAAATAACCGAAGACACATTCCTCCTTCACCCGACCAACAAAACATTAAAACATATACACATTAAAACTTATGCAACAAACCGATTGCTCTCAAATAACCGAAGACACATTCCTCCTTCACCCGACCAACAAAACATTAAAACATATACACATTAAAACTTATGCAACAAACCGATTGCTCTCAAATAACCGAAGACACATTCCTCCTTCACCCGATCAACAAAATATTAAAACATATACACATTAAAACTTATGCAACAAACCGATTGCTCTCAAATAACCGAAGACACATTCCTCCTTCACCCGACCAACAAAACATTAAAACATATACACATTAAAACTTATGCAACAAACCGATTGCTCTCAAATAACCGAAGACACATTCCTCCTTCACCCGACCAACAAAATATTAAAACATATACACATTAAAACTTATGCAACAAACCGATTGCTCTCAAATAACCGAAGACACATTCCTCCTTCACCCGACCAACAAAACATTAAAACATATACACATTAAAACTTATGCAACAAACCGATTGCTCTCAAATAACCGAAGACACATTCCTCCTTCACCCGACCAACAAGTTCTTCCAAAGCAGTCGCTCGATAAAAAAAACTCTAACAATGTTAAAATCTATACAGTCCATAAGAATATGTTTCACTGTGAGATCTTCGTGGCATGGAATACACCTTTGAACTGGCTCTTTTTCAGTAAATATTCATGAGTTAATCATGCGTGGTCGATTCTACATCGCCTGATCATGGCTTGATCGAAACGTTTCTGACTAGAGCACAAAGTACAACCTCTTGTTACCTGTGATATCCTGAGCCTACTCTAGCTGCTCCGTTTAGGAAGGGATGACACTGATCATGCTGATTGGTCGAAGGACAGGTCATGGCCACACTTTGTGCACTGTGTTTTCAACCCTAATGCAGTCTGAGAGTATATCGGATATGTATACATTTGTACATACATTTGTACAGTAACAAGAAAAGTTTGAAGAAAGATTGTAATGTACGTGCTAAATAATCTCAGTGTGTTTTATTTCTAGAAGCATCAACGGTGACCATGTATACTTCAGTGGCTTTCCAGTTGGAAGGAATGGAATCACCCACCTCGGCACTGATACCGGTGAATCATTGTCTCTGCTGTGGCGTCAACGCTAAGGGTCCAAATGGCTGGACTGGTGGCCTTCGGCACAGCTTCATTGACACACAGGCAAGCCAGAGAAGAAACCTGGCTGGACTATTGCTGAAATATGGGGGTATCTTGGTGCAGAAGAGTGCAGGAGAGAAAACACGAGCATGTATCTGTAGAACGTGTGAGGGTAAGATCAACGTTAACCACAAAAGGGTCACCGAGTTTCATGAACAGTGTCGACAGACTGTTGAGAGGTTCAAGATGGATAAATCAGAAGGTACATTTTAAGCTAGTAATATTAACATGATTTTGTCATTTAAACTGTCTCACCACCTTCCATGACATCGAATACTATGTGTAATACATACATACCTTGAGATTATAGGCAAATTCATACCCAGTACCCAGATTTTGTAACACAAATAGATAGGAGGAAGCATTGTTATCATCTCCACCTCACTCTTCACCCCTTCACCTCACTCTCCACCCCTCCACCTCACTCTCCACATGTCATTGATACCCCACCCCTCCACCTCCACCTCACACTTCTTTCAAACCATGTCTGTTCATATAAAACCATTTACTGCACTTGTCTGGACCCATGCATTATCCCATTGCAGATAGCTCTGCCAGCCATGAGATGGACCATTCATACCATAGGCCTGTACCAACAGCTCTGTCCAGTGTGGATGGGTTAGATGACACCGGACACCAGACTGATCCACCTCAAGTATATACCCACGATTGACCACTTTCCATCTGTACTACAGTAAAACCTCCAATAGTTCAATCAGGAGTGAAATTTTCCAGAAAAGTCAGGGAGTGATCAAATTGATGAGAACAGGATGTTCGCGAATTGATCAGAACAGGATGTTCACAAATTGATCAGAACAGGATGTTCACAAATTGATGAGAACAGGATGTTCACAAATTGATGAGAACAGGATGTTCACGAATTGATGAGAACAGGATGTTCACAAATTGATCAGAACAGGATGTTCACAAATTGATGAGAACAGGATGTTCACGAATTGATCAGAACAGGATGCTCACAAATTGATGAGAACAGGATGTTCACAAATTGATGAGAACAGGATGTTCACAAATTGATCAGAACAAGATGTTCACAAATTGATCAGAACAGGATGTTCACAAATTGATGAGAACAGGATGTTCACAAATTGATCAGAACAGGATGTTCACAAATTGATCAGAACAGGATGTTCACAAATTGATGAGAACAGGATGTTCACAAATTGATCAGAACAGGATGTTCACAAATTGATGAGAACAGGATGTTCACAAATTGATGAGAACAGGATGTTCACAAATTGATGAGAACAGGATGTTCACAAATTGATGAGAACAGGATGTTCACAAATTGATCAGAACAGGATGTTCACGAATTGATGAGAACAGGATGTTCACAAATTGATCAGAACAGGATGTTCACAAATTGATCAGAACAGGATGTTCACAAATTGATCAGAACAGGATGTTCACAAATTAATGAGAACAGGATGTTCACAAATTGATCAGAACAGGATGTTCACGAATTGATCAGAACAGGATGTTCACGAATTGATGAGAACAGGATGTTCACAAATTGATCAGAACAGGATGTTCACAAATTGATCAGAACAGGATGTTCACAAATTGATGAGAACAGGATGTTCACGAATTGATGAGAACAGGATGTTCACAAATTGATCAGAACAGGATGTTCACAAATTGATGAGAACAGGATGTTCACGAATTGATCAGAACAGGATGTTCACAAATTGATGAGAACAGGATGTTCACAAATTGACGAGAACAGGATGTTCACAAATTGATCAGAACAGGATGTTCACAAATTGATCAGAACAGGATGTTCACAAATTGATGAGAACAGGATGTTCACAAATTGATGAGAACAGGATGTTCACAAATTGATCAGAACAGGATGTTCACAAATTGATGAGAACAGGATGTTCACAAATTGATGAGAACAGGATGTTCACAAATTGATCAGAACAGGATGTTCACGAATTGATGAGAACAGGATGTTCACAAATTGATCAGAACAGGATGTTCACAAATTGATCAGAACAGGATGTTCACAAATTGATCAGAACAGGATGTTCACAAATTGATCAGAACAGGATGTTCACAAATTGATGAGAACAGGATGTTCACGAATTGATGAGAACAGGATGTTCACAAATTGATCAGAACAGGATGTTCACAAATTGATGAGAACAGGATGTTCACAAATTGATGAGAACAGGATGTTCACAAATTGATCAGAACAGGATGTTCACAAATTGATCAGAACAGGATGTTCACAAATTGATGAGAACAGGATGTTCACAAAATGATCAGAACAGGATGTTCACAAATTGATCAGAACAGGATGTTCACAAATTGATCAGAACAGGATGTTCACGAATTGATTCAGAATCATGCATGTAACCCATTCTTTCTTCATTATCATGGGAGAAAATTCATTATTTAGACTGAATTTTATCCCCAAATTGGGGTGATTGAATTTTGATATTGGGATGAGTTATTAGTGGGGTTACTGAATACACAGGTGCAGGAAGTAGGCTCAAGATATCCCGAGATATAGGCTATATGCAGATATATATAGGCCTTTGCAAGGAACAGACATTGCTGATTGAAGGCTACACATGAATAAATCCAGCATTCCAAATATGAGTAAATGTCCAGTCTCATTGCCTAACCTCGTCAGGATATCACATGGACAATGATGTCGACTCATTTCACACCTTTTGCAGCTAAAGAGCTTGATCTTGGTGCAACCCTATTAGCTGAGAATTGGTCAGAGCATTTAACAATTTGTCAACATAGTTCTGCATCATGTAACTTACCTTGAGCACATTTCCTTCCTGTTTAAAGGTGGGGCTCAAACGTCTATCTGAAGCTGATGATGAGTGTGATACAGGACAGATAGATGACCCGGATGATGAGAGTAACCATGGTTACAGGACCCAGTTGACCACCACTGCCAGCAGCTTTGTCAACATGGAGAAGGTTATTATTTTCTACATACTCTGTTTTTCCAGTATTAATTATAGAAAGGAATAACTTACCAAGGCAGCTTCCAAGGGCAATACGTCTGTAATTGTTGGGATCAGATTTATCTCCCTTCTTGTGTAATGGGGTGATGTAGGAATGATTCCATGTAATAGGAAATGTGCCAGAGTCAAATATTAAGTTAAACAATTTTAAGTAGTGGTCAATTAGACTAGTACCTGAGCAGTGAATCATTTCATTGAGTACATGTATATGATCAGATCCACCAGATTTATGGTTCTTTAGTTTATTTGGAGCTATTCTGAATTCAGTGGGTGAAATTTTTGTGTTGATTGCTGTCAGTGTATTTCTTTTAAGGCTGAGTATTGCAGACTGGATTTCAGATTAAAAATCATTATTTTTTTAGTTGTCTGTGTTCAACCTGGTAAAATGTTATCTATATGAGGTTCATCCTCCAGGCCTTGCGTTTCGACGGGTATCCGGGTATCCGATACTCGTGGAGATACCCGTTCATTCGCTTCACGGGAATCTGTTTGGATACCCGTAAAATAATGTCTGGGGAAAATTTTGTCTATCAAAAAAACCATATTCGGCTTTAATAAACGATAGTTTACCTAGAAATCATCGACCGCAGGCTTTACAAATGGCGGAAGTTCATATTTTTACGACGTCTAAGTGGGCGACGAATTATGGCAGCTGCGTGCATTCTCTTGTACTGGGCGATTTTCGTCGTATCATCTGTAGCTACGGGCATTTACACAAACAACCGTGCATAGGAGAATGCAATTGCAGAAACTATCGTGTTATGGTCGATGTTTACAAACGGTAAACATGGAGGACACGAGAGGGCTTGATTCCAATCTGCTTGAAAATGTCGAAAGGAAAGACAATATCTGTACAGGCTTACAACGGATGGCCAGATAATGTAAAGGATGGTTTTGTCTTCATACATAACGACGAAAACACGAAATTAACTCATTATAATCCCTGAAGTTAGTGCTGTGGTGAACTTCTCAAATGTGTGTTCATTGGAATTGTTCGTAATTTCTTGACTTATATCACTCAATTTTAAGTTCATATTGTGTGTTTGTTCAATTCATCAACATATTTAAGTTATATGCTAGGTGTCATGAAGATGGTATTACTATATATGCAGCACTTAAGTATAAACATTCGTAATGAATGAAGTCAGAAGCTGAGCTGGTGACCCGTGACATTCATAGTGAGAGACAGAGCTATTTTTTAGTCCATAATGAGAATATAATCAAGGTCCATAACCTTAAATCGAAAATTTTGAAGTGACTCCAAATTACAGCTCCAAATTAAATTAATTGAAGGAGACAATCCTTGACACAATTTCATAAATCATGCTGCATGTTATTGTGGTTGCTCAAGAGAAAGTTTATCCACTCATCCTATCACAGTAAAATTGACAGTTGATTGAACGGTCAAATATCAGCTCAGTGAATCGAATGGCAACACAGCGGTGGGGAACAACATGATGTGAGAATCAATTATCCTATTAACAACAGTAAACATGAAAAGAGTACATAAATGTTTATTCCACTTTAATCTCCACACTTCAATTTTTCGTCACTTTAGTGGATACTGGTAGATACCCGTAAACTGAAATTGCGAGTATCCGTTTGGATACCCGTGAATTTCGACGAAAAGCAAGGCCTGTCCTCAGTAAATGTTCTTATGAGTCTCTCGTATTCAGAAGGATTTGAGGATGCCAGACAATCAAGCTCATTAATAATTTTTTACCTGTATTGGGTTTCTTTGAACTTTGCTAGGTTTCTGCACACTTTTTTGTGTGTATAATTTTCTATAATGTATTGCTTATTAAAGGGGTATATTTTACACTTAGCAAGACTTTTGAACATGACTGACCTTAGAACATTGCAGTCCGAGTCATGCCAGGGTAGTTTTTTGCTCTAGAGTTATTTAAGTATTTGATTTCCAGGAATTTATTTGAGGCACAGACCAGAAGGTTCTGAAAGTCAGAGACTGCTGAAGAAATGTTTTGTGAAGAAGTAGTGTAATGCTTCATTAAAATCTGTTAAGACTATGGGTTTCTGGTGAGAAAAGGTCAGACATATAGTCAGTTTTAGAGTTACTTGTCCAAACATATTTGAACTGTTTATTATTCATTTTTTGAGGAGTTTTTTTCATGCTTGGGTATTCTGAAATGGGTAGGGGGTGTGGGATGGGCAAAATTTCCTTCAAAGCAACAGGACAATGGTCAGACAAGTGAGTAAATGACTGGACTTGTAGTGAGAATATGTAATATGGAAGAAGACTGGAATGGTCAGTACACAATCAACCAGACTACTGCCATTGTAGTGATATGGCAAGTTCAATTGCCAAAGCTATCGCCTACACAACGGCCATTCACTAAGCATATGTTTGAACTTTTACAAAGTTGAAGAAGACTAGGACCAAACTGGTTAATCTCATGGTCCATATTATTAGGTTCAAGTGGAATTTTGAAATTTTCTAAAGTATTCAAATAAGGTAGAGGTGAGTGAGTGTGATTACCTAAATCTGTGATGAAGTCTGATTGGTTACCAACACGAGCATTGAAATCTCCACCAAGGTTTATGTTACCTCTAGCAGACTATATGTTAATATCTTGTTCTGGTTGGAGAAAAGGGTCATAATGGTTTTTCTGCCAATAGGTAGAGTTAGCAGGGGGAATATAGACAATACAAATATACAGATCTTTTTACGGGGCGATTTAGACCCGTAGGGACTAATGGTCCTGTCTTATAGTGAGGAAAAACTTGAGCACCGGCACTGTGTCTTGCTAACACAGCAAAAGATAGAGTTCTTACATGACAAGAAAGAGGTCTGAAACTTCCTTCTTTAGAGTGTCCAGGTTTCTGTGTTTTTAATGTTCGCGTATAGTTGCAGGTCTGATATATTTAGTTACATTTCCATTTATCTAATTTTATGCGTGTATTTGTTTATTTTCCAGTGGCACTACTTTCCTACTTAAAATATGTCGTCTGCTAACCACAGATTTTGTCAGGCGCATGTTGAGTGATTTTGTGAGGCTAACTCATTCTCATTAGAAAGCGTGTTCGGGCAGTAATTTAGTCTTAAATAATACCAGTATAAGTGTAATTCATTTTAGAAAACAATGAGATATTTCACTTCGCCTGTATTCATTTACATTCTCATGAAATCTGGTGTTGAGTTACAGTTTGGAATTTTCACCATTTGAGCTTTGCCCTCAAGACCCTCACCATTATCTTTTTATGATAATTTTCTAAAATCCAGTGGTGGTCAAATCATTTACATAATAATTTTCCTGATAATTCGTCGGTCCGCCAATACATAGGATGCTTCCCGAAAGAAATATGTGACTCGTCTGCAGCTCATGTGCTGGCTATTTCAAATTTTGGCAGGTTGGGGAAAATACCTTGATCGAGTTTTGCGCGTTCAGTTCGCCTGGAGGTTACGCAAAACGAAATAAGCGGGGAGGTTTTTCCGTTCGCGTAAAAATGAATCATACGTTGCCTTCGTCAAGTCAATTTATTAAAATAACTTATCTTTTTCGCCACTGTCAAAACTGCAAAGTATGAATATCATTAGAGTGGATTAAATGTTGGATCACATTATCACGATCGACATCTCGTCCATGATGCATGGCAGGGGATATTCTGATAACTTACGTCATTCATTCACTCACTTTCATTATCGCTCGGACATTTACTTCCGGGTGTGCGCAAAGGCCAACTGCACATGTTTTGGGCAGAAGCAGCATGTTCATCATGGCAGAATTTTCAGTAAACATCGTGTGTTGAGCAAGGCTCTAAGTTTGTAGTTTTGTCCGCAATAAATACGGTATTTGATCAGTTGATCAGTTTTTAAAGCAATAGTTGCCATATAATCTCAATCAAGGCAGATTATGGACGGAACATAAGCGAGTCTTTTTATCTCTCGCGGCTGGAGACCAGCCTTTATAGACACACCAAAATCGACGGATCATCAAAGAATAGTGGAATTATTTCAACAGCCTATTTTACATTTAAATAGCCCCGTTTCAATGCCTAAGGCTCTAGTTCTAGTTTAACGTTGCTTTTGTTCAACTTTATCCAAAGTGAGTGGCCTTTGTGTTCTTTTACAATTTGAAGAGCACCATGCAAGTAAGATTTGTAGCAAAAGGCAATTCCACCTTACCTTACTGCAATACCATGGACTACATTTATGCAGCCACGGATATATCAACTCACTAGTTCTTTGGCCCAATCTGGGTGGCCAAGTGTGAACATTGGTGATCATCTCCAGTCTAGCTGTTGGTGAGATAGGTTACTTGATACTGGTTAAATTGGTTTTCAACTGCGGCTCCCCGCCCTCAGACTAATTACTACATGTACCACAGGATATCACCGTATCTTATTTTGAAATCACCCTCCAAGCCTTCATATTGGAAGGGTAAATTCAGAATTTTCCTAAGCGCTTTTGGATTTGTAGTGAACTTTCTCCCAAAATTGGGGGTGATTGAATTTTGATATTGGGATGAGTTATTAGTGGGGTTACTGAATACACAGGTGCAGGAAGTAGGCTCGAGAGGTTGAATAAATTGGGTCTGGCTGTCCTGAGATATAGGCTGTATGCAGATATATATAGGCTTTTGCAAAGAACAGGACACTGCTGATTGAAGACTACACATAAATTAATCCAGCATTCCAAAACTGAATAAATGGCTCGTTGCCTAATCTCATCAGGATGTCGCATGGACAATGATGTCGACTCATTTCACACATTTTGCAGCTAAAGAGCTTGATCTTGGTGCAACCATATTAGCTGAGAATTGGTCAGAGCATCTAACAATTTATCAACATAGTTTTGCATCATGTAACTTACCTTGAGCACATTTCCTTCCTGTTTAAAGGTGGGGCTGAAACGTCTATCTGAAGCTGATGATGAGTGTGATACAGGACAGATAGATGACCTGGATGATGAGAGTAACCATGGTTACAGGACCCAGTTGACCACCACCGCCAGCAGCTTTGTCAACAAACAACTAGTAGGAACACTCATCTTTACGAGTGTCGAACACCCTTACATTATAGATGATTATAAACCAGATACTGCTAATCGCAGTATGAACCGCAGTTTAGATTTGCCCTTGAAAACAGACTGTGAATCTAATGTTCTGAGAGAAGAGTTACAAGAGGCTGGAAAACTTGAACAAAAAGTGCCCAGCAGAGTGACTATGGCAACTTTAGTTGTAGACCCAACACCAAATCGATTCATATTACCTAAACTTGGGCAAGTGTCTGCTAGTGATCTCCTGAAGCATAGCAGGAAAGTGAAGAAAAAGTGTTTCAGGCTCAAGTGTACACTATGTAAAACAGTGTTTACTTCCCATAAATTATTAAGACAGCATTGGAAAATGCATGATGAGCATTACGGAATTGCAGTACCGTCCACAAAAGCATCAATGGGATCATCTCTGGTACCGTCCACAAAAACATCAATGGGATCATCTCTGGTACCGTCCACAAAAACATCAATGGGATCATCTCTGGTACCGTCCACAAAAACATCAATGGGATCATCTCTGGTACCGTGCACAAAAACATCAATGGGATCATCTCTGGTACCGTGCACAAAAACATCAATGGGATCATCTCTGGTACCGTGCACAAAAATATCAATGGGATCATCTCTGGTACCGTGCACAAAAACATCAATGGGATCATCTCTGACAACTGCTGACTCTGAAGAACGAGGGTGTACTAGCCTCTCGGATAGCCAAGGTGAACAAGTTAACGGTCAGACGGGTTTTTCAGACAACCAAGGTGAACAAACAGTTTCCGGTCAGACTGGTGTGTCGGACAACCAATGTGAACAACAGGTTACTGGCCGGACGGGTCTCTCAAATAGCCATATGAGTAAACCTTACAAATGTTCATTTTGTGGTAAGGGTTTTACTGAAAGAAAACATATCAGATTGCATCTGAGGGTACATGTCGTCCCTGGCCTAAAATCTTTCCCCTGTGTCCAATGTGAGAAAGCCTTTGTTACCCAATATGGTCTTAACAATCATATGTACAAACACACTGGGGAGAGGCCTTTCCTTTGTTCACAGTGTGGGAAAAGATTTATCACCAAAACCAACCTGGAGCAACACAATAAACGTGTTCACTTGAAATGCTGGAATTTTCCACATAAATGTGAAACTTGTGGAAGACATTTTGATCGCATTTCTAAACTTCGGGACCATAAAGTGACCCATTCGATTGATCGAGCATATCTTTGTACCACTTGTGGTAAAACTTTCAAACTTCCAACTAGTCTCCGACTGCATAATCGACGTGTACATTCATCGCCAAGAAAAGTGCTAGGGATGAAGGGTTGTATTGAAAGACCTTACCTCTGTTCACACTGTGGAAAGGGATTTATCACCAAAAGCCGCCTTCAGCTACACAATGATCACATACACTTGAAGTTGCCGCGTAAATGTGAAACTTGTGGAAGAGAGTTTAACCGGCTTTCAAAACTTCGAGACCACAAAGTGACTCATTCAAATGAACGACCCTATCTTTGTAACACTTGTGGTAAAGCATTCAAACTACCAACAAATCTCCGACTCCATCATCGTTGCGTACATTCATCCCCAATTGAAAGGCCTTTCCTCTGTACACAATGTGGAAAGGGATTTATCACCAAACACCGCCTTCAGCTACACAATGATCGTGTACACTTGAAATGTGGGAAGCATGAATGTGAAACTTGTGGAAGACATTTTGATAGGCTTTCAAAACTTAGGGACCACAAAGCGACCCATTCAAATGATCGGCCTTATCTATGTAACATTTGTGGTAAAGCATTCAAGCTTCCAATTAATGTCCGACTCCATCATCGACGTGTTCATTCAGCACCAAAGAATGTTGCCCAATTCCTAGAACTGGAGGACTATATTCCTTAAAGCCCATGTTTGACTGTACTGCTTGTAGAAGATATTTTCAAACAACCGAGAAGTTAAGGAGATGATGCAGTGACAATTATTTGAAAGCTGTGTAATAAGGAATAGTTGTTTCGTGTATTCTTTTTACCCCTCAGCCCATAGGGCTGTGGGGTCTTGTCGTTGTCATGTCCGTCCGTCTGTCTGTCCATCCGAATTTCTTGTCCGCGCGATATGTCGGTTAATATTTGATGGACAGGATTGAAACTTGCATGGAATGTGGCCAGTGCCTCGTAGTTGTGCAGCGAAGAGTTTTTTACGAGTTCCGGTATAATTTTCAAGAGCTATGGCCCTTTTCTCTGTGAATGGGACTTGTCCGGGCTGGATCTTCGTTAATATTGTATGGACAAGTATGAAATTTGCATGATATGTGGTCAGTGCCCCACAGTTGTGCAGCGTAAAGTTTCTCCCCGTTTCGCTTATATTTTCAAGAGTTATGGCCCTTTGTTCCTGAAATCTCCGTGAATTGGGACTTGTATGGACTGATATGGACAATTATGAAATTTGCAGGGTATGTGGTCAGTGCCCTGTAGTTGTGCAGCGTGACGTTTCTCCGCGTTTCGCGTATATTTTCAAGAGTTATGGCCCTTTGTTCATCAAGTCTTTGTGAATTGGGACTTGTCCGGGCTGGATCTCGGTTAATATTGTATGGACAAGTATGGAATTTGCAGGATATGTGGTCGGTGCCCTGTAGTTGTGCAGCGTGAAGTTTCTCAGCGTTTCGCGTATATTTTTAAGAGTTATGGCCCTTTTGTTCTTGAAATCTTTGTGAGTTGGGACTTGTGCGAGCTGGATCTCGGTTAATATTGTAAGGGCAAGTATGGAATTTGCATGATATGTGGTCAATGCCCCATAGTTGTGCAGTGTGAAGTTTCTCTGCTTTCGGTTATATTTTGTTCATCAAACCTAAGTGAATGGGATATATTTATTTGCCCAGGCTGGATCTCAGTCCATAACCGATTTGGACTGGGAAAATGGATATAAAATTGTTATTCTACATTCCAAAGCAGACCACATAGGTATGAAGTATGAAATTGCCCCCAAAACAGTGAATTGGGTGCAAAATTCAAAGTTCACAATCGCTTCATAATTTCACCACAATATACTCCCAAGGAATGTAGGTCTCATAACCAGGCCACAATTTTGGATTTAGCGAAAGCCCCGGGCGACCATCTTGCATCAAAACATTGTATTATTAATTGTTGGTCGATACTTGGAATATGTATTATGCGAGGCATGCCGAAAAAAAGTGACGAACAGAATTTTGATAATTATCCAAATTAGGCCTCCACAGACCAGTACAGAACAGAACAATGGCGGGGCAGTGTCAGATTAAAGTGGAATACAATTGAGCAATCTCTGATTGCTTCCTTGCTGTGTTTTATTTCAGAAGTATTTAGAGGATATAACTGGCGGGGAGTTCCCGCAGTATCGAATCCCTGTTAGTTTGAAATTCGCGTCGCCTTAAATGAAGGACGTTTTTCTTCAATTTTGCTATTAAATCCTTCTACTCCACATCATATGATTTATCCTAAAGCTTTTGCACAAAACATATTTTATTTCAGAAGTATAATACGAAATAACTGCCCTGCAGTATCAAACCCCTGTTAGTCTGAATTTTGCGTCGCCTTAAATGAAGGACGTCATTTTTCTTCAATTTTGCTGTTAAATCATTCTATTCTACATCAGATTTATCCTAAAATTTTTGCATGAACCATATTTGTGCCCACACATTTAACTGGTACAACATAATGCTTCAATTTTTGTCACCAAACATGTTACTGTACCTTGGAAATTATTTAAAACGAGTGATTAGGAGAGCCCATTTTTAGTCTGACTCTGGGCAATTTTGAACCAGTTTGCATACCTGGAGCTTATGCCCCCCCCCCCCCCCCCCACCAATAATGATAATGGTGGGCCTGTGTCAATTATTGTGTTTCTATGCTATTAACTTGTTATCACACTTGTGCAATGCATAAATTGCCACTGATAAAGCTACACTTTCTTGCATGCTGTAATCCCAGCACACCACTCACGTGAAAATCAAGTCTATTATATACGGTACAGAAATCACACAAACTGTATCTGTAGGGTTGTATCCAGGGATTTTTTGCAGCTTCCGATCCCAAACTCCCAGTTCCTCTTTGTAATTCATTATTGAGGGTCCAATTTTTTTAGTGAATTGCACCAAACAGAGGTTTATTAACATGAAATTCAATAGCCAGCTATGCAATCGGATCGATATTGAGGCTCCCAGAAGCTTTTTCTAGGAGTATTTCCTTCAGAAATCCTTTCAAATTGAACAACAACAACAGCACTTTCATTTTTTGTTTCATTTGAGTTTTGGGCGCCCATACGTTTCCCGGAACTAAATTGGCTCTAGATGCAGCCCTGATCCTACTTTACTGAAAAAACAGGCTGAGGGGTCCACGCACCTTTTAGGTGCTTGCCTGCAATTCATGTTTAATGTAGCAATGTCATATATCATGGTAAATTCCACTGTCATGACTGTACCATATTTGACATGCAAGAATAAATATATATCCACAAAAACATTGTTCTTGGATGAGAAGAATATTGCATTGGAAAATGTTCTGCAAAGATTGTTCTGATCATTTGCTATATGTCAACACATTTGTCAAATGCAAATGACAGTACATGGCAACCAATATGATGGACAGTACAAAGCTGGTATGACCCGGACGGTCAGCAAGCTAATATCAGGTACATGTAAATGTTGATCAGTTTGCGCAGTGGAGAAATGCTATGGATATCTTTCTATTCAATTTCCAACAGCGTAATGTGACCCATTCATTGACATACTGTCCTATTTGTGCTTGGTCTGAGATGAAGCTGCATAATCAACAGCCAATTGACACACATCTGTGGTTTGATCCATATGCCTGGTAGACCCAATTCATATACAATTTATAGACTGAAACAATTACTGATAAAGAAAAGGGTCCCTTGGTGGCCGAGTGGTCTAAGGCGCTTCGCTGGTGACCGCTAGCCTCACACTGCTGAACTGGCACAGGTTCGAGCCCAGCTGGTCCATGTGTGAAAGCTTGTCAGTTACTTGCCGAAGGGCGGTGGTTCTCTCCGGGTACTCCGGCTTCCTCCACCAACCAAACTGACTGTCACCATATGAGTGAAACAAACTTGAGTGTGACATTAAGCCAAATTCCCTCCTCCCCCGAATAAAGAAAAAATGTTTTAAACTACTTCTCTAAATAATGTTCATATCTAACAGACTTTTTTGTAGCAGTCACAATATAGAATATTCTTAACTGCTTTTCACTAATGAGTTCACTCTTTGTGGACTTCCGGTGGCAGTCCTAAGAACATTTGTTTTTGTTGATTTTTATGTATCTAGATCTCGTTGCATGTCAACCATGTTATGGTGGGATTTTCAATGGACCGGGAACATTTTGATTAGGACTCGTACATTAAAACAACATGCAGCCAATAATTACAACACGTATAAGGGAAGTGGGAAGAGGTGCCGACATACTGACTGTGTCATATGACTTAACAGAATAGTCTTCTGGTAACCCTATTATAAAGCACATACCAAGAATCTAACGATTCGAGATATGTGATGTATCTCAGGTACGCTTTTATTGTACCTGTTCATGTGGCAACTTGAATGATATGACCACACGGCCCCTAGCACCGGCATAAGCGGTATTAGATACAAATCTAGAGAGCTATGATGGAAATGCTCTGACAACTCGTATATTGGTAATTGGTGAGCTGTGTCGCTGTGACAACTCGTATACTGGGGATTGGTGAGCTGTATCGTCGTCAGATGTAAATGACGGCATTTAACACAAAAGACTAGTCTGTAAGGCCCGATGTCGACCCAGCATCAACTTCCCACAAATGCCAACATATATCAAGACAATAAGACTCCTGTATTATACAACCATGAATGTAAGAGATTGCTCTCAAAACCGAGCCAGAGAAAGTTTGCTAAATCTGCAGACAAACAGTGGTCAAACAGAATTATGACAAAAGACCAGATGGTTCAGTTAAACATTTTATATAATTAATCAACCAGAAAATAAAAAGTTAAAATTGTGATACAATATGCCAAAATCCTTACGCTTGCGCCACAATTCGACATCCAACCCGAATATAACATAATCCAGGTCTTCAATTATGTCCTATATGTCCTATAAGTCTATATTTTTTTAGTTGTCCTATATTTTCTTATATTTCTGAAAAATTTCCTATATTTTTGCCCCGAGTCTCTTTCAAATTATTAAATTACTTCAGGGGTTATTCTAGCCCAAAATTTATAATATACTCAATTTTCAAAAAGAGATAAACTCAATTTTTTATAAACTCAATATTTCAGACATCTTCATAGTAAAAGATAGGAAACTCAATATTTCAAACATTATATTCACGTTTTTCATCGATATTGTAATTATGATGCACACTAAAATACATGTAACTAAAGAATAGATACTGAAGCTGTTGTATTGTATGTACTTCATTTCTCCATTCTTTGGAATTACCAGTGTGGTTTTATTATGCAACTCCTAAGAGTGTTGGACAGAGGAACTTACAATAAACATGCTAAGCCCCCCACTTCCCCAAAAAATTCACACACAGACACAGTCCAAAAGGGGGGGAATCTTGTTCAAATTATTTGTTAACACGACATTCCAAACAAAATTTCCATAAAGGTAGAACTCATTGGATAGGACACCAACAGTGGTCCAATCAACGAGTGCCTAGGAGCGATCGGTCAGCTTTCCCAAATGCCTGTAGCGATAGTGAACAACAACAACACCAGGGTTAAACTTAATATTTTTAAGAATATCAGAAAAATGACAAAACTGAATTTTTCGTAGGAAAACTCAATTTCAAAATTTGCCCAAAACTCCATTTTTGAGAATTTTTAATAGGGATTACCACGATTAATAACCCCTGTACTTGGTTTTCATGAGTATATTTCCAGGTGTTGACTTCGCTTGCACACAGCCTTGCTCTGATTTCCCACCATGGCATCCTCAGACGATGCTGACGTATGAATTACAAGCGTCTAGTCCGTCATTCATAATCCAGCCGTCGTCCATTAGAATATCCGCGTCCATAATCCAAAGACCTATTTCATATTCCATATAACAGTATAGCACCAAATTCAAAAAGACAATCATAGTATACATAAACATAGGCTTGTTTCCTGCAAGAGAGAAGCGGTCAACAGTTTTCAATGATGCCGGCAAGACCTGATGTTCCAAAAATATCAAATCCGTATCGCTGATCAGTATTCGTAATCCATAATATTCGTTGTGAAGTCGTCATCTAAAGAATGATTTATCTCAGTCACGCTTTGATTGTGACTGTTCATATGAGTACCATGAGGATATTGAAGTACATGGGTTCATACGGCCCCTAGCCCCGGGTTAAGCGGAAGTACACACAAGTTACGAAACATAGCGCCATAGATCTTGCACGCTACGTTCGTATTTTGCTATCAGCATGCGATATGTATCGCCAAATTTGAGAAACTTTGAGTGGAGGCGCTTGGTGGAATAGCCCTGTTTTATAAGTTTCTGCAACAATGTTTTGTGACGTTGATTAAAATCATCACATCTAACACAGGATCTAGCAAATGCTACTAAGCGAGATACGTATACGCCATATGCAGGTTCCACTGGAATATTACTATCCAGAAAGGGATAGTTTACGATGTCGAAATTGTAATCATCTCTTTTGTCATACAGTCGACGAGAGAATGCCCGCTTCATTTTTATAGAGATAGAGATCTAAATAAGATGTGCCTGTAGGGCTATCTGTAGTTTCCTTCAGATCCAGTGAAGGTGGATATATATCCTTCACTGCGTCATTTATATAGCGATTATCCACAGAGAGAAGATCGTCTATATAGCGTTTGGTGAATGAGAAGGAACAGGCTTTGAATGGATCGTTTTTTGAAAGCGCCTGCATATAGTCATATTCATAAGAGAACAGATACAGGTCAGCCAACAGGGGTGCACAATTAGTACCCATTGGAATACCTATATGCTGCTAATATATTGTGTTGCCAAATTTCACATAAGATATTTTTAATGAGAAATTCAAGCAACTCTATAAACAAAGAAACATCCCATGAATGGTATCTCTTGTATGTAGTCGAGCTAAAGAATGCTTTATGGTCTCCGACATTAATATATCTACGATCAGTTTTCTTGAACACAGATACTATTAATGAACTTATACGGTCAATAAGGTCCTGATGAGGGATTGTAGTATAGAGAGTCGAGAAATCCCACGTGGATACATGTCTGCACGGTATGTGACCTTTAGCATCAAGTTCTTCCGTAAGACATTTTGAGTTTTTCAATATCCACATACATTCAACGCCAGAGTTCTTAGAAATAGTGGCGCAATACCTTTCCCAAAATGCTTTTACCTCCTGAAGGGCCCTCGTCAATAGGGTTGAAAGAAGCATGGTGGTGCAGCTTCTAGAACCAGCTATGAATCTAGCTTTGTATGGTGATTTATGCATTTTGGGAGTCCAGTATATTTTTGGTATGTCGTTATGATTGGTTGGAAGACAAATACCTCTTTCCCTGAAAAACTTTTTATGATTGTTAAATAAATCTTCCAGAGTAATTGCAGTTTGGGAGTAAGTAGACGTATTTGATGAAGATATGTCTACACTCAATTCTTTAACCAGCACCTGGTAATAGTAATATTTACATATGAATATTATATTATTCGGAGCTTTGTCTGCTTTCATGATGAATATGGTGGGTTATCAGAGAAAGGCTTGTACCATACTTCTTTGTTTCTTTCAGGTAGGTAATCTGCTAATGTGCAACTAATGCCAAGTTGAAGATTGTCCTATATTTGTCCTATATTTTCAGTAAATGTCCTGTATCTGTCCTGTATTTTAAAAAAAAAGTCCTATATTTTGTCCTATATTTCCACTGAAGGCCTGCATAATCAGACTCGGACATATTGTGTCAGAGGTTACAGCTTCAATAGTTTATTCTCTACATCTGTTTTAAGTACACCGCCGGGGTCAAAGGTCAGTTCCGGTCACCTTTAGCGACGTACACCAATCAGAAGCGAGTATTTCAAATCCGTCACAGAGCTCTCGTCCAATCAGAAGCGAGTATTTTGACCCGGTGCATTATGGGACATATCCAAGATGGCGGTTCCAAAATGGCGGATCCAAAATGGCGGCGTATGTCAGAGCAATAGCACAAAAGCAACATTTGTTTGAACGCATCATTAAACGACGTTAAAGCGTTAAGAAAGTGTGTTAAGGCGTTGAGACGGGCGTTAAGGCGTTGAGACGTTAAGGCGTTGAGACGGGCGTTAAGGCGTAACGACGGCGTTGACGGGCGTCGCTGCATTTCGATGAATTGGTGTCAATTCCATGGAAATCAGAGCTTCTGAGCTAATTCACCAGGGCGTTGAAGTGTTAAGCTAAGCGTTGATGGGCGTTACTGTCTATAAAAGCGAGCGTATTTCCAAAAACACGCACAGTCGACGTTCAACCGTCAACATGACTTATACTTGCTCTGAGTGCGAACGCACGTTCACCAGACATTACGATATGATGTGACACCAGAAAACTATACATGGGATTGAAGACTGAGGAGTCCGTTGAGGCGGATGCTGATACAGAGACTGCTGAGAGTGTACCGACTGATACCGAAACAGAGATTGCCGAGAGTCTATCTAGTGATGCGGGGAGCTTGACCTCAGATAGTCAGCATACGTCCGTGGAAAGTGAGGCAGAACTTACCTTCTGGGATCGTATTGTGACAGCAGCTATCAATACTTACGCTGCAGCGATTGAGGACGCCGGAGAGGATAATTTACAACAGACGTACACCCAAATGGGCCCCCGCATCAGGAAAACAGCCATGGCGATCTATGAACAGTATACCTTACTACCACTTGAAATGAAAGGCGATCCCACGCACAGGTCCATCATGAAGATCAAGCGTCACTTGGAAGAGGCTATGGGGCTACCACCCACCGAGGCCCTAGAAAATGCAAACAACTGTTTCAGGACATGCTGCCCAAAGAATATCCAGGCCTGTCCGATGATGATTAGAATAAACGGTTCAGAGCGAACATGGTCGAAGATGGAACTTGCTGAAATGGCGACTTCTGATTGGACAAGAATACATCTAACGGACAGGAACGAATATGACAGATGCAAATGGTGGCCTCTGATTGGGCAAGAGTCTTTTTGAGTTGTAAACATACCCAACGCGGCTCTCCCAGCGTGGGTATGCTGTAACATTGGGGAAAATAAACTATATGAAAAAACTTCTTGTTGTTGTTGTTCTCTCATGTGTCATCGTTGTTGTTGTTGTTGTTGTTCTCTCTCCGGTCTATATCATGGCGTCAAGGCGGTATGTTAGAGCGTTAAGGCGTAACGACGGGCGTCGACGGGCGTCACTGCATTTCGAAGAATTAGTGACAATTCCATGGAATATCTAGAAAATCAGAACTTCTGAGCTATTTCATCAGGGCGTTGAAGCGTTAAGCTTGGCGTTGGCGGACGTTGCTATAAGTTCTATGAGCATAATGCATGAAACTGACTTTGAACACCGTATTAGCCAATCAGTGGCCTAGAATGGAGCCAAAGGTAACCCATCCATGTCCAGAAAACATTACCCGGGTGTACAAGAACCCAGATGTAGGCGCGGACGTCAGGGAAAGCACACCGTGAGTACCCCAATTCGATTGGCTGATTGTTCGACCGCTGATTGGTTCTTTTTCTCGACCGCTGATTGGCTCTTTTTCTCGATCGCTGATTGGTCCAAATGGAACTGCCCATCTTTCCCAGGTTAATCTAGAATCCCCTTTTTGTGCTCAAGCTCTGACTATATCGATGCCGCAACATTGTCTCATTGGACATTGGACCGTTTGACCTGGATGTGACCTTTTGTCCCGCGATCCAGGCTGCGCATGCGCAGAATGACGATATTTCAACCCCACATCCACGCCATCAGAGGCTCCCTCACCTAGGCTTCACATGGATACCTCACACGACCCATTCGAACCGTGAATAGCCCATCTCTAACCCAAACACACACCCACATACCCCCAAAATGCCTACTTTCTATACTACGGCCAGTCTGCGCATGCGCAGACTATTGAACACGGACGAACCATTAGTGTAGTCAAGTGCTCCTCCACGAGAGCTTCAAAATAAGACCTCACTCGACCCCATTGGACCATTAGGGACTCACCTAGACTCCAACATGTCCACCCCGTATGGCCCTATACACCCATAGCCATGCAGTATAGGCCTATGGGCCTACCCAGGCCTCGGTGACTTTTTTCAAAAATTTCACCGTTTCGCTCCGGGACACTTCCTATCGTGTTCTAAATGACGAGACGTGAAAACAAATCCAAACAACCCTACCGCAAATGTATAGAAGTAGGTTTCCCAGGGGGACAAACATTGATCCTATACCCCCAGTATGGGACTATATGGGTCTATATGGGTCTCGGTGACTTTTTCAAAAATTTCACCGATTCGCTCCGGGACACTTCCTATCATGTTCTAAATGACGAGACTAAGAAAACGAGACCCCACAACCCTACCGCAAATGTATAGAAGTACGTTTCCCAGGGGGACAAACATTTCCCCAGGGGGACAAACATTGATCCTATACCCCCAGTATGGGACTATATGGGGCTATATCGTACTTTTCAAAAATTTCACCGATTCGCTCCGGGACACTTCCTATCATGTTTGTCTTGACGAGACTAAGAAAACGAGACCCCACAACCTATACCGCAAATGTCGAGAAGTAGGTTTCCCAGGATGGTCCTATACCCCCCATACCCCATATAGGCATTTTCACGTAATTTAGGATAAAGTCCGTGTTCCGTATTTTTTCAGGAAAAATTTTACATGCACCCACCCATGCTTGAAATATACTTCACTTTGATACCTCCTACAACTCCATCGGCCCATTAGGGGCTCCCCTAGCTCCAAAACGTCTAGCAGGACCCATACAAGGTCCAGTTTTCGACACTAGGTGACCACATCCCGACGAAATGGCCAGTTTTCGACACCGGATGTGCCGCCATCTTGAACACACGTGCCGCCATCTTGAATATGGCCCATAATGCACCGGGTCAAAATACTCGCTTCTGATTGGCTGAGAGCTCTGTGACGGATTTGAAATACTCGCTTCTGATTGGACGAGAGCTCCGCATTGCGTCTGCGCATGCGCAGAATGATATTCCTACCGCACACCCAACCCATCAGATGCCCCTTCACATAAGCTTCACATGGATACCTCACTCGACCCCATTGGCCCATGAGTGGCTCCCCTAGCTCCAAAACGTATATTTCCATACCCTTGGGCCACCGCGCATGCGCAGAATGCCGATATTTCGACCCCACACCCAGCCCATCAGATGCCCCTTCACGAATGCTTCACATTGATACCTCACTCGACCCCATTGGACCATAAGTAGCTCCTCTAGCTCCAAAACGTCTATTTTCATACCCTTGGGCCACCGCGCATGCGCAGAATGCCGATATTTCAACCCCACACCCAGCCCATCAGATGCCGCCTCACATAGGCTTCACTTTGATACCTCACTCGACCCCATTGGACCATTAGGGGCTCCCCTACATCCCAAAACGTCTATTTTCATACCCTTGGGCCACCGCGCATGCGCAGAATGCCGATATTTCAACCCCACACCCAGCCCATCAGATGCCCCTTCACGAATGCTTCACTTTGATACCTCACTCGACCCAATCGGACCATTTTATCTAGGGACTACTTTTTCTCCGCGGAAGCTTTTTCCCCCGAGACCGAATCACCGCGAAAACCGCTGCCAGACCGCATCACCGCGGATGAATACATCCCCTGCCACAATTGGAACTCTCCTGTGTTGGAGGTAGCTTTTGGTGATCCTGCCGGAACTATAGTGCACTTGACCTCTCCTCCTCAAATCCTCCACAAATGACCTCTACATCCGGGTGAAAATATGCTGTATAAGCAGACCCATATTTTGGACAACTGCTCTGAATTGCTCTTCATGGAGAGGACCCTAATTTCCCACTGTAGCCCAACTGTAACCATGTTGTAACTGTAAATGTAAATCAATACCGCCAAAAGTAAATTTCAGCTTGCGTTCTAAAAATTTATCACATTGCCGTCATTTGAAGGTGATTTTAATCGAATTGGCGACATTGTACAGAACAATCACTCCGAGTTACCCACCACATTTGGACCTGAAAATAACAAATTATCCTCAATATATAACGACTAAGCTATATACGTAAGCTGAAAATATTAGATACTCAAATAATAAATACATAAAAAGCACAAAAAACACAAAACCTTTTGGGAATACGCTTGAGAACAATTACCTTGTCTAGCATTACATCTTACATAATATATCTGGCTGACCTATCTGGTCATCTGCTTACCTTCAGGTCAACATACATAATGAAAGTACTCAAAGTACTGATGTCTGGATCGCCAATAATGGATTTAAAGTTTCAAAACATTTCAGCTGGCATGTTTCAGCCGACAGCAGATGTACGGATAAATGTGGAGATTTTCTCCAGGTTGTGGACGAGTCTGTTTGAGAAATAACAACTGGAATACAGAGTTTAGTCTTCAAGGAAGTGAATTTGTGAAGGCGGCTCATTTCGAAATATGCCAGGTCTTCATGGTAGCAAGAAACTATCTGCAGTAATATGCTCAAAAGTGGATCGTCTGCGTCTTCTACCAGTTTTTGCGAGCAGATTTTCATAATTCATGCAATTCTATTGTGACAAAACCATACACAAATTTGCGAGGAGACTGGATAGTTTTATTAACTGGTTTTATTAATAGTTCTGGGTAGTGCAGATATTGGCAAGAGCTGCACGAGTTTGTGTTAAATCCTAAGCTAAGATTCATAGCGTCTCCCTTCCCTCAACGCTATGCCGACGACAAATACATTTTCCTGTTGGTAACTCGAACATCTCCATCGCGTACTTATTATTACAATTGCGTCCTATTGGACATTCATTAACTTGAGAAAATGGGCCGCGATGAATAAAAATACCATAATCAATGTTGTGATCATCATCCTTTGTATACACAGGGTCTATTATGACGGAAATGCCCATCTTCTTGACCCTCGATTTCAGGTCATTTTGAGACTCCATAGGCATTATTATCATCTTTATTCCTCCTTATGGAGAGCATGATATAGTGTTATAAACAAAAGGCAATTATTTGAATAATTTCGGTATTTTTATTCACTGCGGCCCATTTTCTCAACTTAATGAAAGTCCAATAGGGCGCAAAGGTAATAATAAGTGCGCGATGGAGATGTTCGAGTTACCATTGCAGGGAAATGTATTTGTCGTCGGCATAGTGTTGAGGGAAGGGAGACGCTATGAATCTTAGCTAAGTCCCCAAGATTACTTATATATGCCTACATGGTGTTTATAGTAAATTTGTTTGACAACGATAGCGGTGGAGAGACAATTTGCAAAAATTCCTATTGTTGTTGCTGCACGATCATTGCGTACATAATTTAGATTGAAAAAGTTTGAACAACACCAACAACAAATCTTTTTGAACGCGGTACCTGACAAATTCTGTTGTTTCCGCTTTCGAAACGTTTCGTTGTTGTTGGTGTTCAAACTTTTTGAAACTAAATTATATTCGGTGAGCAGAGTCCCCCAGAATACATAAATTGCAGGATACGGTCAAGTTCACAAGACGAGAAAAATGTAAATACTATTGTTGTTGCTTCGACACATATCTTCTCTGGAAATATATGCCATGCAGTATGCGTACACATTAAAATAGTAACGAACGCCGACTTCACAGAAAAGAACGCGACTACGAATGTTGAAAACTGGGGTCTTCATAATCCCAGAACCGGAACCTGTTCAGCGAGAGCAGAACAAGATTTGCAACGTCTGATCGTGCAGCAACAACAGGGATTTTCGCACAAATTGTCTCTCCAACGCTATCGTTGTCAACAAACAAATTACGAACTAAAAACACCAGGCCTTACACTGTAAGTTACAGTAAACTCAAGCAGACGCAAAACCGCAGAGACGGAAAACACTGAGAACCGGGTTTGAGCCGATTGCCCGGAATCAGACAATGCAAAGAACAAAAAAATAGTCCACGGATACAAGCAATGCCTGTGCGAAGAAATGAATATGAAATACACTCGAATTCAGATTTCGTTTTGTTTCTAGTTAACATGAAATGATTACGACTGTTTTTTCTTCACTTTCTGGTTGATACCCTGATATGTGACAAACACAAAGTGAAAATCACTGGCGGATTGCTACAGGTCAACCCAGGGGCATTGCATTATAGTGCACGTACACATTTTCAGATATTTCGTGAGTGGCAGCATAGTCTGGTCGACACCGATACGCGGTGGCGATCCAGACAAAAATAGGTCAGTCATCTTCAGTAAACGCGTCTGTGGGAAGATTTGGGAAGTCTTAGCTATAAACTTTTAACACATCGCATAACCTAGATTTTGACCTTGATAAATTAGGTCAAGGTGAGTCAACTTGAATAGGCTTCTTGTCAATCTCTAGTTGCATACAAATCGTGACTTTGGACAGCCCATGGAGCTAAAATAGATGGAGCCACAACTCCGTCAGATCAAAGTGTACTATGTGCGTGACCGCCTCAGCGGGATCTCAACGGATTAGCAAAGGGATTAAGACAGGCTCGGTCTTCCTCGCCAACTATCGGTTTTACGCGCATGACGACCGTCTAACTGGGTGAATTAATATAAGCCGCGATTCACCGATATATATTTCCGCAACATATATAGTTCTGAGGTTATGTGTCAAAAAGCTGCCTTCAAACTGTGACACTGTCGTTTCGTAACACACTGAATATCCGTTAAGTATATTCCAAGATAAATATACGTTTTGCGATCAGTAAAACAGTAAGACAGAACAGTTCTTGGTTTCTGCAGGAATCCTGCAAAAGATGGCGAGACCCCTACAGGGGTAAATGCAGCGTAGCGCAAAGCACCCTGGGAGAGGATGAAAGAGATAGTGTATTGTGAATGTGAATTGATACTCAACGTCCCGCAGTTGGTAATAACACCGAGGCTAGTGCATGGCATTACACAACTGAACAGATCATTTATTCGGGCAGTTTGTTAACTATGATCATGGGGGTAAATGTTATATTATAATTATTTGAATAAGGTAGATTTCGGGGGGAAATAAATATAGCAAAAATGCCATCTTGTTTGTAGAAATGGTGTCTGGATATATTTGACTTATTGGTAAATTTTAACGTCTCTTATTTTAACAAGCGCTGAATGAGCGCAAAGACCTCCGTCGAGGCAACAGGATCAGTAGGGGAATAGTACATCACTGAATAGCATAGGGCCGGATGCCAAGCTCAATTTTGCATTTGTTGACGTTAACTTCACCAATGGTAATTAACGTGAGATTGAGGGTTCCCCACTAGCATGTCCAGCTAGGGATGTAGAAGCCACATTCCCCGCAAATAATATTTCTTTGATTTCACGTGCTTGAAATATTGGGGTATGGAATAGAGTATATTGATGGAAAACCTGGAATACTGCTTGAGACATTAGGCCCCTTCCCACCCACACCTCCCCATGAGAGGACACCCCCACCCAAATCAACACGTTAGCGTCAGAAATGAGACCCTGTGTGCCTAGTTTTACCCACAGGCCCCAGTGTCTGGACAGTAGAATTTAAATTCAGTATAATTTAAATAATTTAATTTTTTTTAAGTCATCCTATAATACAGAGAGTATTATAGGATGACTTAAAATTTTTTTAATTATTTAAATTATACTGAATTTAAATTCTACTGTCCAGACACTGGGGCCTGTGATAGCATCCTCATTGACAGAATCCTCTACAAAACACATCTGATTTTACCGACATTCCGTTCTGATCTGTCTCAGCATCATGTGCTGATTCAATGAGCTTGGAATAATTTTGTATTTGTATTACAGGTCACCTTCACCATAATGTATCAATTACCATGGACTTGTACATGTATCACATTCATATTGAATGGTGATGGCTGATGAGAATATTGCCCATATGGAACAAATGGCTGGATTCCAGCGAATAAAAAGTTCATGCTAATCATAAACAACATACAATTAATAATACTATCAAATAATTATGTATATTCCTTGTCGACATCAATATAATACAGACAATATTATGACTGAATCAGGGTAACAGATATCCAAGGCTATATATGTCTACACTAAACTGAAGGAGATCCATGATGCGTATTATATTATGTTGTAAAACTTCACTTGCTAATCTCGATTATGTTGCTTATTGTGAAAATAAATGAAATTATGAAAATAAATTTAGTATGATTGCCCATTACGCTCAAATTAGAAATATCAGCAGCTAAAGTTAAGCCAATCATAGCAATATATAACACCATGGTATTGTTGTAATATCACTCAGGTATTGCTCTTTGTTAAGAATGTAATGAGATACATATACCTGTTCTTTGTGTTATTCTGTATGCAGTTCATTCTGTATGTATTTTATACATGTACATATACCAGAAGTGGAATTGAAATTTGACTAAAATAATCAAAATATGTTCGATTTTTACCTCTACTCAGGAAATGAAGTCTTTGTTTCTAGAAGCTAAATCATTTCAGACACATTCAAGTCCTCACCTGGTCAAGGGAGATAATTTTGTCAAAAACAAAAAGAAAAGAAAACAAGTATAGATCCACACTGGCGCAGACCAGAAAGTTTTATGACCTTTGATGATATTTGTGGAGCATTCTGCAGGACTTCAACTTTCATGAATCTGATATTATCCACACAATCCCATTCTACATGATATTTTTGCCATATCACCGATAAACTAGATCCCTTCATTTATGTGGTCTAGATCCAGGAGCTATTGGGGGCTGCAGGTTTTGAAAAAGTTAGATCCAATTATTCTGAGATAAGGAATGAAGTCCGACATGGTTGTTTTAAGTTAAAACTGGGCATCCTTGAAAATGTCTGACCGATTGACACATGTATCACTCTGCCGGTCATCATTACATGTTTATCACAAGAGAGAATATGTATACTGTGTTTGAGGAATATTTCTGCCTCCCCAATGGAAGGCGAAATTTGAATGAATGGTCTGTGTTGTCAGTGTGTCTGATGTCCCCCTTGCAAAGACAAGAAAATTTTCTATGTAATTTATTATTTATTGATATATTTATTGATTTTCTTTTTGTCTAATTGTCTTCTGTTCAAGTCATTTGGCATTGGTAAAACCTGAAATGTATATCATGTTCTCCTTATTTCATCTAGTGATACTGTCTGTTTGGTTCCAGATCACGGGGCTGAACAAAGTATGTGAAATGTGATCGTATGGCAAATAAATGCCCAGTGGTATGTCCAGGGCTTACCCTTACAAAAAAATCGTATAGGATCCTATAAGATTCTGAAAAATCCTATAAGATTATTCGAAATCTTATAAGATTCTAAAAAATCCTATAAGATTCTGAAAAATCCTATAAGATTCTGAGAAAATCTTATAAGATTCTAAGAAATCCTATAAGATTACAAAAAATCCTATAAGATTCTGAACAATCCTATAAGATTCTGAGAAAATCTTATAAGATTCTAAGAAATCCTATAAGATTAAAAAAAATCCTATAAGATTCTGAACAATCCTATAAGATTCTGAGAAAATCTTATAAGATTCTAAGAAATCCTATAAGATTAAAAAAAATCCTATAAGATTCTGAAAAGTCTTATAAGATTCTAAAAAAAAATCCTATAAGACTCTAAAAAATCCTACTGGATTTAATAGGATAGAAATATAATAATCCTATTGGATTTAATATGACACTCCATAGGATCAATTGTATTAATGATATTAAGAAGAGTGGAAATTGATCCCGCTCAAGTATTTCAGTGAATTATTTCACACAAATTAAGTGCGTTTCACTGAAGTAATTGAATGTAATTTCACCCAAACATTATTTTGCCCACCACTTCAGCGATTTATTGACTTAATAAGCAAAATCCACCCAACTTGATACTGGACTTCATTCAACTTGAGTGGGATCAATTTCCACTCTTCTTGGGAAAAACTAATTTAACGTTTTTAGAGAGTGATGTTTATGCGGTCTTCAGTCAAGACAAATATATCTAAAATGCGTTTTTGCTTAATCAGGACAGATCTGTGAATAACCACAACACAAGTAGTATTTTGGACCCTATATGATCCAGATCTTATAGGATTTGCAATTTTATATGATCATATACGATTCAATATCAGTTCACAACACCCAAGTAATATTCTCCATATTTGGCTGCTCGCAGTTGGAGAGAGAGATTTTGTACCACAAATCTCCAATCTGCTGCTCATGAGGCATCAAATATCAATTTTGGTAGTTTCATATGAAATTCATCTTAAATTTTAACTTGAATTTAATACAAACTCATGATTAATATTTTCAATGGCTATGCTATATTACAATTGAATTGAAGGATTAATTTTATTTTCATATTGTGTGAATATTATATCGTTATGCTGATATTTGACTGTGAAGTATTTTGAAATGTCACTTAGGAAATGCTAATAAAAATTGACAAAAAACCTAATTGCCATCCATCATAGTTCGATATCCAAACAAATGCAAGGTCACTGAAAACTAAATTTAAATATTCTAACTCAAATCGAATTCACTAATAATCTTCATCTGAAATTTATTAAAATTGGAATAAAAGTATGAAGTTTTGAATATTTGATTGTTTTGAATTAAAGTTTTATTTAAAATTGAATTAAGGATGTCCGTAATTAACTTTTCGAATAATGTGTGTTGCTGCATTCATAATTGTGTAATATGAGGAATATAGGTCGGTGTGCATTGTTTAGCTGTTGACACTGTTAAAAAGACGGACCCATGCTCCATTTGATAACCTAGAAAACAAAGGGAATAGCCCAGGTTTTGAATCCTATTCACAAAAAAATTACATAAATAGTATTTAACTTTTTCCTATATTCTAACTGTTTGGAGACAATCACAATGTCTTTCAAAATTTATCAAATTGGATGAATGTTGCTGCACAAAATTCCCAGCTAGAAGACTTTTAAAGGAAATCCCTGTCGCTTAATCTAACTCAAACTGGCAAAAACTGCTGCCAAGAAAAAATCACCAGCAGACATCCCTTAAACCTTGATTGTCATCATTTCATTATGAAATATGTTTTGTTATCATTCAACTACTTGAAGATTCTCATGAATGAATAAACTTCTGATCAGTTCAAATGGTTTCCCAATCTAAATGGTATTTACAAAATCTCTCTACTTCAAATGGAGGGCAGATAACTCTGCTTGTTCACACTAGGTGGCGCTGCACAGAGACAAGAAAGATTGTTTTGCAGTTATTTTATTAATAGCTGACTGATTTGAGGACAGTAAAGGTCATATTTCCGATTATATATGGCTGATGGAACGGACTCAGATTGATGGTAAGTACCTTTTGCAACTTGTAGGCTAAAATAGCATTCTAAAGTCTCCATTTGTTAAGTCTGGGATATTTTGGACTAGTTTAAAATATATTTTAGTTATATAAGTAACTTTGTCAGGTTTGTATATTCAGGGACACTATAATAAAGGGACTGGTGAGCGGCTTAAGATCTTATTATTATAGTGTCCCTGGTATATTACACTGTAAATACAACAACCAAAACATTATACTGCCTTGAAAAGATTTATTTATCTCACCGATTTATGAGAGAAAGGGCTTGTTGGTTGATTTTCTCATTTTCTCTAATCTCATGGGTAGGATAGTTAGGCATGTACTTTTATTAAGCCCAGTGTATACCTTAGATATAAAATGCTGTCTAACATATATTTCAATAGCTGAACACACATGTATATTTTGTTAATTAAAATAACTGGTCAACTTCACAAGAATAGACCAGTTTGTCTTAGTGGTCCATTGTGTAAGGGATTAACCATGCTGGGTGACTCTTGGCACAGTTCAATGTGACAAACCCAGAAGGGGGTGTTTTTACAATCTCATTGTGTCATTTCCTGTACTGGTATACCTTCTACCTTCAATAGTCAAGCCATTTCAGATGTTTACATGAAAAAATTGGCATAACATATGAATGAATTGATAACAGTTGATTTGTGATTCTTTCAAGTCCTGGCTTTTATTTCATACTGTTGGTTTCACAGTCTGAACTTCCTGTCCTGTCAAATTGCATCTCTCCTCACCCCACCATAATGAACAGTTTATCAATGATGTTTTTATTATGACGTTCACAGCTTCACTGTGGACTCTGGCGAAGGAATACAAATACACTTACAACACAGCTTTGCCCAGTTTCGGGTAGGCCTAATGTACCGTGGTGTGTACTATTCCTGACAACCCGAACTTGGGATGCTTTAATTTGTCGAGCTGAGGGCTGATCTATATGATGCTACAAATTGTGGTTAGTATCGTCCATTGTTCACTCCATTCAACACTCCATCGTATTCCTCTTACATATCAATATAAACGTAAATTGGTATTGTTGCCTAAACTTTAATACGTGTTGTACCCCATTTATGTACTTTTCAATTGTGATGGTGGGGGGGTATCGTGTACTGTACATTCTTTCATCAGAATTTCCAGGTTGTTTGGTTACGCATTGCATTGCATTTTCACATTGCTTATTTCAATATTTAAAGTTAGTACACAATTGATTTGAAAATTGTTGAATTTATTTTCGAAATAAATCGCGATATGATATGGTAATAATTGTTTTCCCCACAGGAGATCAGAGAGCCTACAAAGAAGACCAGCAAGACAGTTTGTGATGCCCGGAAGAATGAGCCAAACAACATCCTTCAGAAGTTAAAAAAGCAGTGACAAGGAAACTTTCCAGTGGCACCTGTTTATGACGAGTCAGATGATGTAAGTATAAATTCAACTATCATGACTATTCAGCTAAATCCCTAGGCTATTATCAAATAATTAATTATTTCGACCATTGAGAAGATTTCTCATTAATTGTCTCATCTATATTTACTGGTAAGATTTTAAATTTGAGTTTTTGCAAGTTTGCTAACCATTAAAATGCATATTAAATGACACTGACTTTTAATGGTTAACAAGCGATCACTTGTAAATAATCATTTAATGTAATTAATCTTAGTAAATAATAATTCAGTGAGATTTGATCCTTTGTCAACATGATTCTGCAATTTATGACTATTAACATTCTGACTGAATATTATCAATCCAATTGTCAGTACACATTTTGTATCTTTTATTTCATCCGAGAAAGATGACCATGGACCTAATGAGTGCATTGTTCATGAGGAATGAAATGGCCTCCCATACTTTGACAGGGATGAAACCCAATGCGACAAGAGAGGTAGAGGCTAAGCCTGCAATTGACCAAGAAAAGATCAAGCCATCCAAGGTAAAAACTTTTCTTCATAAATATTCCAAACATCTGATAATTAATCCCAAGTTCAATGACCATGTTTTTGATAGCTTATAGTTTGAAATGTTGTGATTGAATATATTGATATTCAGTGGCTAACTGCAAATTATTTCATTCTCTTACAGACTACTGCCTGAAGAAATCCCCAAGTTCCGTGAAAGTCATTCGGGAAGCAATGAAGTCGAAACTCAATGGCGAGCAGAAACTGATGGAGAGATTATGATGCCCTCATATGTTCCTCCGTTTATATCTCAAAAGTGCACATGTACATAATAAAGAAATATTTATTATATGTATTTGTTTGTTCTTCTTTCTATGCGTTAGTTATTTACTAGATTATCTTTAACATAGCTGTGCTACATCCAAAACAAGCAATGTTTATGCTAATACAATTTCTGATGTATTTACTATTTTACAGCACAGGGGCATTTTGTATTTCATAGAGTTACTATAAAAGATGACCTATATCACTCATCCAAATATTCCTATAGAAAATTTATATCCTGTAGATTTCTAAGAATCCATTCCATAACTAAATTTTATATGATCCTATTAAAAAATCCTACAAGATTTTTATCCTATTAAAAAATCCTATAGGATTTCAATCTTATAGGATTTTAATCTTATAGGATCCTGATTTCTAGGATCCTATTAAAAAATCCTATAGGATTCCAATCTTATAGGATTTCAATCTTATAGGATTTTAATCTTATAGGATCCTATTAAAAAATCTTATAGGATTTTGGGCCAAAATCTTATAGGATCATATACGATTTTATCTTATAGGATCCTATAAGATTTTTTTGTAAGGGTAAAACTACAAAACAAAATTGAGAAAGGTTCCATCCATGCTATCAGTCAAAAATCTCAATAATGTAGGCCTACATGTGGAATGTAGACACTCCTTTGTTTCAGCTACAATTCAGAATAAGTTTTCAGAATATTATCAGGGCTTAACAAGCAAATTATTCTTCATCAACAAGTATCACAGCACACAATGTGGATGTCACTAAACTGTTAGGATAAATGAAAAGAAAAGCATATGTATATTATTTATCAGCTTTATTAAATAAGTTTACAGACTCACGCAGGTAGATCAATTTGGTGCTTCTGCAAAATCAAACCATTATTCAACTGCCAAATGCCAAGATAAAGCGCCCCCGCCCCCCCGGAAATATAATTTATCAGCAAAATTTAGAATAACTGTTTTTGAACAACCAGGCTGGTGGATATCATCAACTGAAAGAAAACGACAGGGTTCCCACACCTTGGGGATTTCAAAATTCCAGACCTTTTCCATACCTTTTTCAAAACCTATCAAGTCTTTTTCCAGACTCAATGGACGCTTCAAATCAGCTATTACATTATACATTGCCAGGAAGAATTTTGAGACCGTTAGGTGATATGGATCAAAACTAGTCAAGCTCAAGATGAACAATTAACTCCTTTATTATGAAGATGATGTACATTGAGATCACTGCACCAAATTACAACTCAAAAATCAAAGCAGGTTCCAAATTGACAGAATGTTTCAAAAGCACAGAATGATGAACTTTTTTATTTGAAAATAAATTCACGTTTTCTTTCATTCTACGAAACAGAAATTAAAAGAATCAGGTTTATTGCTCTTTTTTGTCATACAGACTCACTAAATCCAGAATGAAAAAAAAAACAAAGACAAAAAAAAGACCCCAAAAAAATTAAATGAAATGGCTGAAAAGTGTTCTAGTTCTGCAAAATCTTGATTGGATTGGAGAATCCCTCAAATTAATTTCAGAATAATTGTTCATCTTTATATCGTTTGAACAAGTTAAAAAAAATATTAGAACTGATAGGACAACAAAGCTAGAAAAAAAATACCAAGGGAGACAACTTTTGTACAAGTGCTCTAAAAGTATTGAGCGGAGTTATCCCCCTTCAAAACGTTGCCCCTGGAAACCGTAGAACACGCAATTTGCGTGCTGCTTGGAGGAGATATTTTGTGTCAATGATCATTACCAATAAAGATTACAATTATCAACACCAGTTTTATCAGACTGTAGTAACTTACAAAGTGAATGACAGGTACACGATTCACACAAACGGACGAACCCACGAGGACCGGATAGCTCTGGTTTCGAGATTGAGGTGGAACCCGCAATGCATTGCAATGGGGAACCCCGTTATTTCAATTGTGTCCAAAGAAAAGATTCAAGATTTCGTCGGGAACCATGACGATCCCTATTGCAAATACTATGAGTCGTGGGTTCCCCATATGACAATTATTTGGCGGGAGATTTCACGTTGCGCTCCTAGACCTCCGTCTGATCGACGGAGGTAAAAACCAATGTCCAAATCTGTCATGTCAATAAAAATCCATTAAAAGATATTGCAGTTTTACGACCATATCGCGTATTTTGCGGCCTATCAAACTTGTTAGGGCCTATCTAAAAAATACCAGTATGATTCATTTCTTTATTATCTAAAACAAGTATAACAAGTATAAGGAAATTATTGAAGTATTAATTGTTTGAATAAATAATAAATGAAGGAACCACATGACGTAGATTGCTCTAGTACACTGATGAACTCATGCAGAGGCAGGACAGTGACCAGTGATGAAGACGAGCCATATTGTTTTTGTGGTAAATAGAACAACGATAGAATGATTGGTTGTGATGGCTCACACTGCGAATATGAATGGTGGCATTACGACTGTGCCGGTATTAACGAAGATTCGGTAATATATCACATGACAGAATAAAACCATATTCAAGGATGGTAAAGATGTGTTAATTATTTCCTTCCTGTTCATAACTAAATATAAAATTGTTCATTATATTGAACAGTTGAACGTATAAACATGTACTGAAATGACCACTGCATGTGTAAATAAGTAAAGAAATAAAATCGCCACGAACCCAGCCGTACGTGGTATCCAACAGTGCATATCAGTATATTGTTTTATTTTTTAATTTACTTATTGCATTTAGACAGTTTACAAGGGCGTCTCAGCTAATAATGGATGAACTGGGATATAACTGTTCATAATGAGACGTTGTTGGGGAGTGGCTCAGGCATTTGTTGATTGGGGCCTGGCGATTACTCGGAGATTATCCCACAGGGAGTATAGCTGATTAAGTGCCAATTAGCTAATAGCCTTAATATGGCACCTGAAGAGAAGAAAACGTCAAACTAGCGTTCACACCCTTACAAAAAAATCTTATAGGATCCTATAAGATAAAATCGTATAGGATCCTATAAGATTTTGGCCCAAAATCCTATAAGATTTTTTAATAGGATCCTATAAGATTAAAATCCTATAAGATTGAAATCCTATAAGATTGAAATCCTATAGGATTTTTTAATAGGATCCTAGAAATCAGGATCCTATAAGATTAAAATCCTATAAGATTAAAATCCTATAAGATTGAAATCCTATAGGATTTTTTAATAGGATAAAAATCTTGTAGGATTTTTTAATAGGATCCTATAAAATTTAGTTATGGAATGGATTCTTAGAAATCTACAGGATATAAAGTTTCTATAGGAATATTTGGATGAGTGATATAGGTAATCTTTTATAGTAACTCCATGAAATACAAAATGCCCCTGTGCTGTAAAATAGTAAATACATCAGAAAATGTATAATAGCATAAACATTGCTTGTTTTGTATGTAGCACAGCTATGTTAAAGATAATCTGGTAAATAACTAATGCATAGAAAGAAGAACAAACAAATACATATAATAAATATTTCTTTATTATGTACATGTGCACTTTTGAGATATAAACAGAGGAACATATGAGGGCACCATAATCTCTCCATCAGTTTTCCGTACAATTTCTGCTCGCCATTGAGTTTCGACTTCATTGCTTCCCGAATGACTTTCACGGAACTTGGGAATTTCTTCAGGCAGTAGTCTGTAAGAGAATGAAATAATTTGCAGTTAGCCACTGAATTTCAATATATTCAATCACAACATTTCAAACTATAAGCTATCAAAAACATGGTCATTGAACTTGGGATTAATTATCAGATGTTTGGAATATTTATGAAGAAAAGTTTTTACCTTGGATGGCTTGATATTTTCTTGGTCAATTGCAGGCTTAGCCTCTACCTCTCTTGTCACATTGGGTTTCATCCCTGTCAAAGTATGGGAGGCCATTTCATTCCTCATGAACAATGCACTCATTAGGTCCATGGTCATCTGTCTCGGATGAAATAAAAGATACAAAATGTGTACTGACAATTGGATTGATAATATTCAGTCAGAATGTTAATAGTCATAAATTGCAGAATCATGTTGACAAAGGATCAAATCTCATTGAATTATTATTTACTAAGATTAATTACATTAAATGATTATTTACAAGTGATCGCTTGTTACCCATTAAAAGTCAGTGTCATTTAATATGCATTTTAATGGTTAGCAAACTTGCAAAAAAACAAATTTAAAATCTTACCAGTAAATATAGATGAGACAATTAATGAGAAATCTTCTCAATGGTCAAAATAATTAATTATTTGATAATAGCCTAGGGATTTAGCTGAATAGTCATGATAGTTGAATTTATACTTACATCATCTGACTCGTCATAAACAGGTGCCACTGGAAGGTTTCCTTGTCGCTGCTTTTTTTAACTTCTCGAGGATGTTGTTTGGCTCATTCTTCCGGGCATCACAAACTGTCTTGCTCATCTTCTTTGTAGGCTCTCTGATCTCCTGTGGGGAAAACAATTATTACCATATCATATCGCGATTTATTTCGAAAATAAACTCAACAATTTTCAAATCAATTGTGTACTAACTTTAAATATTGAAATAAGCAATGTGAAAATGCAATGCAATGCGTAACCAAACAACCTGGAAATTCTAATAAATGACATTTGACTTCGTTCAGATAATGTGTATGAAAGAATGTACAGTACATGATAACCCCCCCCCCCCCACCATCACAATTGAAAAGTACATAAATGGGGTACAACACGTATTAAAGTTTAGGCAACAATACCAATTTACGTTTATATTGATATGTAAGAGGAATACGATGGAGTGTTGAATATTGAGTGAACAATTAATGGACGATACTAACCACAATTTGTAGCATCATATAGATCAGCCCTTAGCTCGACAAATTAAAGCATCCAAAGTTCGGGTTGTCAGGAATAGTACACACCACTGGTACATTAGGCCTACCCGGAACTGGGCAAAGCTGTGTTGTAAGTGTATTTGTATTCCTTCGCCAGAGTCCACAGTGAAGCTGTGAACGTCATAATAAAAACATCATTGATAAACTGTTCATTATGGTGGGGTGAGGAGAGATGCAATTTGACAGGACAGGAAGCTCAGACTGTGAAACCGACAGTATGAAATAAAAGCCAGGACTTGAAAGAATCACAAATCAGCTGTTATCAATTCATTCATATGTTATGCCAATTTTGTCATGTAAACATCTGAAATGGCTTGACTATTGAAGGTAGAAGGTATACCAGTACAGGAAATGACACAATGAGATTGTAAAAACACCCCCTTCTGGGTTTCTCACATTGAACTGTGCAAAGAGTCACCCAGCATGGTTAATCCCTTACACAATGGACCACTAAGACAAACTGGTCTATTCTTGTGAGGTTGACCGGTTATTTTAATTAACAAAATATACATGTCTGTTCAGCTATTGAAATATATGTTAGACAGCATTTTATATCTAAGGTTAATTACACTGGGCTTAATAAAAGTACATGCCTAACTATCCTACCCATGAGATTAGAGAAAACGAGAAAATCAACCAACAAGCCCTTTCTTTCATAAATCGGTGAGATAAATAAATCTTTCCAAGGCAGTATAATGTTTTGGTTGTTGTATTTACAGTGTAATATACAAACCTGACAAAGTTACTTATATAACTAAAATATATTTTAAACTAGTCCAACATATTCCAGACTTAACAAATGGAGACTTTAGAATGCTAATTTAGCCTACAATTTGCAAAAGGTACTTACCATCAATCTGAGTCCGTTCCATCAGCCATATATAATCGGAAATATGACTTTTACTGTCCTCAAATCAGTCAGCTATTAATAAAATAACTGCAAAAAAATCTTTCTTGTCTCTGTGCAGCGCCACCTAGTGTGAACAAGCAGAGTTATCTCCCCTCCATTTGAAGTGGAGAGATTTTGTAAATACCATTTAGATTGGGAAACCATTTGAACTGATCAGAAGTTTATTCATTCATGAGAATCTTCAAGGATTTGAATGATAACAAAACATATTTCATAATGAAATGATGACAATCAAGGTTTAAGGGATGTCTGCTGGTGATTTTTTCTTGGCAGCAGTTTTTGTCAGTTTGAGTCAGATTAAGCGACAGGGATTTCCTTTAAAAGTCTTCTAGCTGAGAATTTTGTGCAGCAACATTCATCCAATTTGATAAATTTTGAAAGACATTGTGATTGTCTCCAAACAGTTAGAATATAGGAAAAAGTTAAATACTATTTATGTAATATTTTTGTGAATAGGATTCAAAACCTGGGCTATTCCCTTTGTTTTCTAGGTTATCAAATGGAGCATGGGTCCGTCTTTTTAACGGAGTACAGTCATTTGCCCTTCTGGACATTTGCCCTTCGGACATTTGCCCTTCGGATATTTGCCCTTCTGACCATTTGCCCTTCAGGTCAATTTGCCCTTCCACCCATTTGCCCACATTACACATGGTATATGGGAGACATGTAAGATATTCTAAAAACAAAGAAATGTACCGCGAAATTCAAATAAAACATGGAGTTGATGGGCCGCGAAATCCGAATGGGTAGCGGACCTAAAACTACAATTTCAATCAATCAATTCGTCAGAAGTTTACTAGATCAGTCTCCCATATACCATGTGTAATGTGGGCAAATGGGTGGAAGGGCAAATTGACCTGAAGGGCAAATGGTCAGAAGGGCAAATATCCGAAGGGCAAATGTCCAGAAGGGCAAATGACCTAGATCCCTTTTTAACAGTGTCAACAGCTAAACAATGCACACCGACCTATATTCCTCATATTACACAATTATGAATGCAGCAACACACATTATTCGAAGAGTTAATTACGGACATCCTTAATTCAATTTTAAATAAAACTTTAATTCCAAACAATCAAATATTCAAAACTTCATAGATTTATTCCAATTTTAATAAATTTCAGATGAAGATTAATAGTGAATTCGATTTGAGTTAGAATATTTAAATTTAGTTTTCAGTGACCTTGCATTTGTTTGGATATCGAACTATGATGGATGGCAATTAGGTTTTTTGTCAATTTTTATTAGCATTTCCTAAGTGACATTTCAAAATACTTCACAGTCAAATATCAGCATAACGATAGAATATTCACACAATATGAAAATAAAATTAATCCTTCAATTCAATTGTAATATAGTATAGCTATTGAAAATATTAATCATGAGTTTGTATTAAATTCTAGTTAAAATTTAAGATGAATTTCATATGAAACTACCAAAATTGATATTTGATGCCTCATGAGCAGCAGATTGGAGATTTGTGGTACAAAATCTCTCTCTCCAACTGCGAGCAGCCAAATATGGAGAACATTACTTGGGTGTTGTGAACTGATATTGAATCGTATATGATCATATAAAATTGCAAATCCTATAAGATCTGGATCATATAGGGTCCAAAATACTACTTGTGTTGTGGTTATTCACAGATCTGTCCTGATTAAGCAAAAACGCATTTTAGATATATTTGTCTTGACTGAAGACCGCATAAACATCACTCTCTAAAAACATTAAATTATTTTTTCCCAAGAAGAGTGGAAATTGATCCCACTCAAGTTGAATGAAGTCCAGTATCAAGTTGGGTGGATTTTGCTTATTAAGTCAATAAATCGCTGAAGTGGTGGGCAAAATAATGTTTGAGTGAAATTACATTCAATTACTTCAGTGAAACGCATTTAATTTGTGTGAAATAATTCACTAAAATACTTGAGCGGGATCTATTTCCACTCTTCTTAATATCATTAATACAATTGATCCTATGGAGTGTCATATTAAATCCAATAGGATTATTATATTTCTATCCTATTAAATCCAGTAGGATTTTTTAGAATCTTATAGGATTTTTTTTTAGAATCTTATAAGACTTTTCAGAATCTTATAGGATTTTTTTAATCTTATAGGATTTCTTAGAATCTTATAAGATTTTCTCAGAATCTTATAGGATTTTTCAGAATCTTATAGGATTTTTTAGAATCTTATAAGATTTCGAATAATCTTATAGGATTTTTCAGAATCTTATAGGATCCTATAAGATTTTTTTGTAAGGGCATAAACCATTTTTTTTGCTTTCCTGTTCATTGCTCCTTAATATGGCAACTGGTGGCTTGGAAAAATCTATTCTCCCTTATAGGCAGATTCATTGTTTCAGAGGTTTGAAATGCGGAAATGGAATTTATTTTGTCTTGAAAATGACCAATTTTCACATTTTGCCAAATTCCCTAATGCATTTTAAATGGGGATTTTTCCATTTATTTACTTGTGGATTATAATCGAACGAGCGACTGCTCCCTCATGCCGTTTTGACCACGCGTTACAATTGCGAATATGAACTTCCTTGCAAATTTTTGTAACGTTTGGAAATGCGGAAATTACCGAAATCGATTAAAATGTTCGAAAATGGTAAAAATGACAGTCAGTTTTCAACACGATGTACTTAGGGAAATTAGTATCGCACATAAATTATAAAACCATCACCATAATCCGCATTACTTCAAATTTCTAAATATTTGCTTTGCGCATAATTTGTATCTGATAATTCAAACTTATTATCAATGCGCAGGTTAGATGATTCACTTCCGCCCGGTTAATCAGTCGCCAACAGACCCGAGAATTTGCCGGGCGGTCACGCACATTGAATATCAAAGAAAGCTGTGCCCGCTGTCAGCTATTCAGTATACAAAGGCCCAGCGGGCGATACTGCTGGCCAGGGCACCTCGCCAGAGAGAGTTGTGGCTCCATCTATTTTAGCTCCATGGACAGCCTAGACGTGATCCCTAGAGATATTACAATAGCTAAAATTTGACCTTGATCAAATAGCTCCCACAACAGTTCCTCTTACTGAAAATTGCTTCATTTTTTCTCCATTTTCTCAGTTTTATACACAGTGACTTGGATGGCAGGAGGTGTCTTCGTCGATGTTGTGGTTATATCATTTTTTTTTCCAAGAATATAATTATTTCACACCTTTTCATACATCACAATGACAGTGGATGTCATAAAAATGCTTTCTATACGCCCTACATCGATCTACATACCCCTCCTCTACTAGATCTCCATCTGTAATATCACACTGTCTTGTAAGAGATGCGGCGCGAATCGTCTCGTCACCTTCCGGTCGCGTGCTGCAGTTTACACAACGTAGAGGTGTGTCCAGAAAATGTAGTTTTTTCTTATTTTTTAGCAACAATGTATGCACTTTTGACGGAAGATGTTGAGTTGAAGCTCCCATCAGGCGTTTGTTTTCCTTCCCAACGGTATTTGGTCGATAGTTTTTTAATAATCAATCAAAACTTGACAAGAAATGTCCTACAAAGCAATTTCAGTGCCTAAAATCGGCTCGGAAACCAGAAAAATTCCGAAACTTCTACCACACAGGGCTATACAGTGGTAGATTATCACCCGAACTATCCACAGCACCCCAGAAATTATCGTGACTCCACTATTATAAGACATTTTCGGTAACATATACGTCGAGTTGCACAAACTTGAATAACGGCTTCGTCCAACATGAGTAAACGGTTTCGTCTCCGTCATATTCTTGAGAGTTAATGGCATCATCTTTGCAAACCAGTGGGATTCAAGTAGTAGACATTGAGTGATTTGACTCACATTTCACCCGGATGTAACTATGACGTTACTTCCGGTTGGGATGAATGGGGCGTGACCCTTGGACATGTCCAGACTTGGTTGGGGTTTTTCCATGCCGCCATGTTGTACACCACAGGTTGGTACAAGATGGCGGATCCGCCATGTTGTACCAACCTGTTGTGTACAACATGGCGGTTCCGCCATGTTGTACAAGATCCGCCATGTACAAGATCCGCCATGTTGTACACCACATGTTGGTACAACATGGCGGATCTTGTACAACATGGCGGATCCGCCATGTTGTACCAACCTGTGGTGTACAACATGGCGGCATGAGAAAAACGTATAAAAGGAGGCGATTTTTAGTGGTTTGGTGTATTCATTGCACTACCCTACGGAGCTCTCTGACCTACCTGCCTGCCTGCCCAGCCTGCCTGCCAGCCTGCCTGCCTGCCTGCCTGACCAGCTTGTTCTCACGAGAGGAGGATAGAAAGCATGAGACGTGGAGAAGATTTTCCATGGGACCCAGCAGCACCTCCGGTTGAAGTCTTGCCTGAAGACGAGCGTGTCAGTGACATTTATCAACGACACTGGGCTACCATACGCCATTGTTTTCACCGTGATCGTCGTCTATTGGACTTGTATAACTTTCGACTGCAGGACCTCACGTATTTGTCTACCTATGCCGAGAACATTTTCACAGACCAGGTCACAGCGTTCAAGTTGAATATGACATTCGGGTACATTTTACGGCACAAGGAGACGGACCAGGTGGGGTATTATTATCCCAGCAATAATACCTATGTGTTTGACTAGTCGTTCACGGTGACGGATGCGATTTCTCTGGAGCCACTCATTGACCAATTGACTACGTTGGATCCATTGGAATGGGCCCGGTTGCAACGCCCCAATACCCAATGGCTTGTGAAAATGGTGACCAACGTCACATTTTTCGTCACGAAAATGAGAGATCATCCTATCGGTGCTCCTGTACTACTACCCCCTTGGCTGCTTCATCGACCCGGACTGTATGCATTAACGGGAGGGGCACATGGACCCTACAAAGACCGGAAATGTCTGTTTCGGTGTTTGGCCGTGCATCTGGACGAGTGTAATCCTCTGGCTTGTGACAGAGTGGCCAATGGCTATTGGGAACAGTATTTAGAGCAGCAAGACTTGGATGAGCGGCACTTCCGTGGAGTCCCGTTCAAGAATTTGGATGACGTGGAAACACTGTTCAACATCAATATCTTTGTATACCGATTACTATGTGAGGAGGATACATTTGTGGCTGAATTGGTTCGTCATTCAACAGAACGGTATGCTTCTACGATGAAAGTCAATGTCTTCGACGACAATGGCGTGAGTCATTTTTCGCTGATCTACAATATGAGCCACTACGCCCAGTCTTACAGTTGCGCCCAATGCCATCGGGTGTTTCACCGTTTCCCCAACTTACATCGACATGAGAAGAGTTGTCAGAACAGTGTGAAGCGAGCATATCCTGGTGGTGTGTATCATAATACGCCTACTATTTTCGAGGAATTGGCCGATGAGGGTCTCATCATACCGGAGGAGGACCGTTATTTTCCCTACCGGGCGTGTTACGATTTTGAGGCTCTGTTGGAGCCCATGGACATGTTTTCAGCGAAAACGCAGTGGACATAGCGCCATATTCCCCTGAGTGTGAGTATTTCCAGCAATGTACCTGGCTATGACGCTGCACCGGTCCGTTTCGTGTCTACCGGGGATTCCCATGAGTTGATCACCCGCATGATGGGGTATTTAGAGGAAGTCAGTGCGGCCAGTACGGAATTGTTGGTGTCCAAGTTCCAGGACGTACTGGACCAACTGGACGATCGGATTCCTATACCGGGTGTATCGTTTAGTGACGATGAAGAGTCCGAGTCTGAGTCGGAGTCGGAGCCGGAGCCCATGCAGTCACAGGATGTGCCTTTACCGAAACCGTATGCGGAGAAATTGAAAGCGGGCTTCCTACAATACCTAGGCCAGTTACCGGTGCTCGGTTTCAACTCGGGGCGATATGACTTGAACATGGTGAAGGAATTTCTCTACCCCTACTTGGCCCAGGCGAATACCATCAAGTCCGTCATCAAGAAGATCAATAATCATATGGCCCTCACTACCACATCACTCCATTTCCTGGATGTACGGAACTACTTAGCTCCTAATTATAGCTATGATCAGTGGGTGAAGGCGTATGACTGTGCACAAACCAAAGGCAGGTTCCCTTACACGTATATATCGACGCTCGACCGTTTGGAGGAAACACAGTTGCCACCCCGGGATGCGTTCTTTGACGATTTGAAGCAAGTGGAATGTCTGGAAGACACGTACCGGGAACTAGAGCAGGTATGGAACGATCAACACATGCAGACCTTGCGAGATTTCCTGATATGGTATAATAACTTAGATGTGGTTCCTTTCCTGGAAGCGGCCGATAAAATGGTTCAACTGTTTCGTCGTGAGATGCACGTCGACATCTTCAAGGAGTGCTTGAGTTTACCGGGTCTGGCGCTTCGCCATCTTTTTCAAGAGTGTCCCACGTACTTCTCGCTGATACAGCAAAAAGATGCGGACATGCATGATTGTCTAAAGCAGAACATTGTCGGCGGACCTAGTCTTATTTTTCACCGTTATCACGAGAAGGACGTCACTACTCTCCCCGGTGGAAAACCCTGTGCTAAGATCATCGGTTTCGATGCCAATGCCTTGTACCTGTGGTCTCTGGCCCAACCTATGCCCAGTGGACATTATACACGTTGGTTGGCGGAAGGCCAGCATTTTACACCGCAACGCACTCCCTACAAGCATTTGGCTGACCAGTGGTTGGATTGGGAAGCCTATCGACGGGGAATTTATATACGCCATCAGACCAACGCCACAGAGAAGCGCATAGGAGATCGTCGACTCCCCGTCGATGGGTTTGCCCTGGTGGGTAGGACACCGACCGTATTCCAATTTTACGGTTGCTATTGGCACGGCCACGGATGCCATTTCAGCGCTGGACGCTTCAACGAACGACGTGGAAAAACACCGGAAGAATTACGGGAAGAAGTGGTGGAGAACGGTGATTATGTGAAAGAGAGAGGATACCATCTGATCGAAATGTGGGAGTGTGAATTTCATACCATGTGCCAGGCCCTGCCCCATTTACGGCGTTTCCTAAAAGAGCGCGAGTACCCGTTGAGTCGTCGGCGACTCCTGAGTCTGCCACAGATGTTCGACGCCATTCGTTCTGGGGACCTCTACGGCTTTGTCGAATGTGATTTGCATGTTCCCGACACTCTCAAGCCTCTCTTCGCCCAGTGCCCTCCCATCTTTAAGAACACGCTGGTGGGTCGGGATGATATTGGAGACACCATGGGGGCCTATGCGGAGCAACACGAGTGTTTGTCTCGACCTCGACGCATGTTGATTGGCAGTATGTGGGCAGAGAAAATCTTGCTGGGCACTCCGCTACTGCAGTGGTGCATGAGCCACGGTCTGGAAATTACGAAAATATACCAAGTGATACAGTACGTACCCAACGCCTGTTTTGCGGAGAATGCCGACATTGTGACGTCTGCCCGTCGTCAAGGTGATCAAGACCCCAGTAAGGCCATCATCGGTGAATCGTGGAAATTGACGGGCAATGGCTATTATGGGAAAACGGTCACCAACCAGGATAAGCACGTGAACGTGAACATCTGTACTACTGCACAAGCCCGCAAAAAAGTGAATTCTCCTCTGTTTCGCTCCGTGAAGGTCATCGATGACGACACCTATGAAATCAATTTAGCCAAAAAGACTATCCGTTACAACCTACCCCTGCAGATTGGATGTATGGTATACCAGGTGGCCAAGCTGAGGATGCTCCAGTTTCTCTATGATTTCATGGGTGTGTATTTTAATCCATCAGACTGGCAACTCATGGAAATGGATACGGACTCGGCCTACATGGCCGTCTCTAATGCGGATTGGGAATCCCTGGTGAAACCTGAGTTACGGGCACAGTATGAGGTGGAACGGGACCAGTGGTTACCTCGACGTGACCATTACCAGTACGATAAGCGTACGCCGGGCCTCTTCAAGCTGGAGTGGAGTGGGGATGCTATGATTGCTCTCTCCGCCAAGACGTATTACTGTTACGGGGGAGACGAAAATAAGTTTAGCTGCAAAGGGGTGAACCGGCGCGATCCCAACATCGACAAAGCCTTGTACTTGAACGTGCTGCAAAGCCAGGCTAGTGCGAGTGGCACTAACCGAGGATTTCGCGTGGTGGACCACCAGATGCGGACGTACATTCAGCAACGAGACGCCTTTACTTTCTTTTACCCGAAACGGAAAGTCCTTACCGATGGCATCAGTACCACTTACTTGGACGGACGCGGATATTCTCTAATGGACGACGGCTGGATTATGAATGACGGACTAGACGCTTGTAATTGTGAACATATATTATCTTATACCCGGACTTGTGAATTCTAATGGACATACATATTTGGACTCTAAATTACTCTCTATATACATTACACCATGAACTTGTTTGTCATTCTTTTGAATAAGTACTCGATATACGTCAGTTCGATGACTCGGTCTAACTGTTATATACTCCACTGTGATTTCTCTCTCTATACATACGTTCACCTCAATTCTTGTTTGCAACGTTCTTATATACTTGTACATACATTCTTGTTCACTTGTTCACATTAATAAATATTCGAACTTCACTTGGGTTTTCATGAAGTTTTTTTATTGAACAACACCACCGAAACATTCGTACTAACCATGCTCCGAGCAGGTTATATCATGGTCTTAACACCTATGTTGGGTTTCTGAGTATTGATGGGTAACATCCCGAGCACTGAAGAGTTTCTAATGTTTCCTTAGACGTCCGGATGTTCAACCTCCGGGACCTTTTCACGGCCCGGCCCGGCCCGCCCCGGCCGCAGCGCGCGCGCGCGCGGGTTCTCCGGCCGCAGCGCGCGCGTCATCACCAGCAGTGCGCGCGCGGGTCAAAAGGTCAAATTTCACATCCAGGTCAAACGGTCTCCCTTTCAGCAAGGTTCGGAGAATACATAGAACTTATAGTAATAAACTTAATCTATACGTGTTGGACGAGTCTTCACTCGCCGTCTTCCTTTACACGCACCTCAATGAAATGCCCGCTTCAAACCTAGACCAAAACACGTACTTGGTCTGTGGGCTGATTTCATTGGCTCTCTATTTTACTATAGTGCTCTTGCATTCTAACATTGATGGGTTACATTTTGGCCCCATCCCACACCACTGATTTCAGTTTGACTGAATCTCCACATTGGGCATTTATGCATTATGAATAAAACACACAAGACAGGGTTTTTTGGTGAGATCTCATTTTTTATTCAGTGAACAACAACAACGTGAGAACAACCACGTGAAAACTGAAGCCCAGAACAAGGGGCTTGTACATTGAAAGAATTGAAGCCCAGAACAGGGGGCTTGTACATTGAAAGAACTGAAGCCCAGAACAGGGGGCTTGTAAACTGAAGCCCAGAACAGGGGGCTTGAACAAGTATGTATGAGCTAAATCCAAATAGGCCGTATCCGCATTACTGATGGTGAACTAGATGGGCCCGGTTTCGTTGATGCTGGAGAGCGGGAGATGCTCCACCCATAATCCTTGTTCGGCACTGGTCTGTGTGGGCGGCACGGTCCACAAATCAAATTCACTGTTGGTGGAGGGCAGGACTCGGCGTGGATCAAGGACATGTTTTAAGAAAAGATATCCTGGGTCTTCGATGTGCGTCGTCGCTGGGTCTTCGATGTGCGTCGTCGCTGGGTCAAGGCTTCTTTGGGTGCCGTACCCCCCAAGACATCACCGGGCACTTGCAGTCCACTGCGTACCGCTTGTTTGCCGATTGCTTTCACCCCACGCGTCACCAAGGGCAGGAACGTTTTGACGATGCTGCCGAGTATGTTCCCCAGTCCATGTCCTCGCTGCATGCGTGCACCGCTAAATACCGGAAAGCCACCCCCGGCCTGTTGGGCATAATAGTCCATATAGCTGCGTGCATTGCACTCGTCAGGTACTTTCATTATGCAAAGTGGGGAGCACGTGCTTGTCGAAAATGAAGTGTCAGCACCACTTTCCCGCGTTCGAATGCCACTGGTCGTCCCGTGTCATCTCTTATATCCACCGTGATCGTGTTGATGTCGGTTTGTCGTACGGGCAGGTAGAGCATGTGGGTGAAACTGTGGGTGACTTCATCTCCATACGTCTTTTTAATGGGGACCACCCGTAACAGTGGTCTGTTGATATCGCCCACGATGTGGTTGTCCACCACGTCCGAGTCCGTACATACCCGACTTCATATCCATCGGGATCTCGCCTTGGTGGGCGGTGGGACCAGCGAATGTCTTTAGATCGAAACCCAGCATTTGTTGTAGGATAGGACTCAGTACGACACTCGCGTTGGCAGAGACGATAAGCTGTGCCTTGTCGTTATGTGCGTTGTAATCGAAGTCCACGTGATTCTTGAAGGGAAAGGATTTGATGGGTTTTGAACTATTCGTGACCTCCCGTAGAGCCTTATAATGCAACAGTTTTGACAGCCCACCCATGAACTCCTTGGGGGTATCGTATTGGCCTTCGGGGAGGGTGAGTCGGGTGTTTTTGCCTTCGTAGGTCACCTCGTACCACACTTCATTGGCTCGCACGTTGTACCACGAGTAAGGGTATTGGATATCCACGAGGCCACATTCCCATCGCCCAGGTAAATGCAACGGTTGCGGTAACTGGGTGACGTACTTGGCCACGGTGTTGTCAGGAAACACATCCAGCGAACTGTTACTGGGTAGGGTGAGGTAAAACATGGCGACTGAGCTGTCCTGCTGCTGCTGTTGGTTTTAATAGGTGTTCCAGGCCTTGGGCGGTTGTGTCCGGCGTCGTGTTCGTCGCGTTGACTTGCTACGTGTCACGGCTCTGGAGATGTGGGGTGTCCTGATCGAGGGTGGTTTTTTAAAGGTCTGAAAAGAAGGTGCCCGTTGTGGTGGTGGAGTTTTGGGGGGTGACTCCGGTTCCCAGTCGGATTCCCAAGAAGGTAGTGGGCCACTCGGCGATTGCTGGGTTCGCTGCATAAAGGCCCAGCGGTGGGGGTTCCCCACCAATTCCTGTGGTACATGCATGTCTTTCAAGCCTTGAGCGAAGACCTCCCATCCTCGAGGATCCGTGTGCGACCTGCGTTGACGCATCAGATCATTCACTAAATCCGTCATGTGGGTCCCCGGGACCACCTGATTCTCTACCAGGAGTTCGCCTTTATCATTCAAAGTCATGTTAGGATTCTGTTTCATCCGTTGTAATACCAGGCCAGCTTGTTTCTTGAACGATGCAGGTACATTCTTCAGCACTTCGTATTCCACCCACTGTGGGGCTGTGGCTGGTACCCCTGGTAATGGCGGCTGTTGGAGCGGTGCTGAGGTCGGCGTTGTGTCACGTGGTGGTGGTGGTGGTAGTGGTGGTGGGGTAGAGAGGGTTTTGTATTGGTCCATGAACGTCATGTACCGTTGAAGCGTCTCATTGTACCGTTGTACTTTCTCACTGTCGCTTAACCCCGGTCTCTGTAAGATCTGTTGCATCTCTCCATCGAGGGTGTTTATGCTCTTCACCGTAGGTGGGACAGGGTAGGGCGATTGGAGGTTTTCAAGGAACCGTGGTTCGAGTTTTTTTCGTGTGGTTCATTGTCGGCCGAAGAGTCCACCCAATACTGGACCCAACACGGAAGCGGCCAACGGTGCTAAGATGGCCCCGAGAAAGCCGACTTTCTGTAACACCTTTTTCTTTTGTATTTGAGGGACCCGCTTCTGGACTAAGGTTTGGAGACCTGTCTTATGCTTGGCCAACTTGGTCTTCTGAGCCGGAGTCAGTGGTACGTTGCCTTTTAACAGGTTGTACCCGATCTCGCACAGACAGCGTACAAGGTCAGGGTCCGCACCGCGTACAATGGTTCGGACTAACTCGGGTGGGGCCGTCTTCAATACACGGAGCGTGGGAGCGTGCTTCCGTACTCGCGCAGACATCATGTACAACTAATGCTAGAACCCACAACTCTGCCCTTTTTATCTACTTCAGAGAACAGAGACAAAGTCAACCCTGCTATGGTATTCATTCTTTTTATTATCCCCATCATCAAACACACACACCCCAGCTGGGGGAGTCACTGTGGGTGTGTTTACATTATTTTTGCATGTACACGTGGTGGGCCTCTCCGGGAAAGATGCCGGTGCGTAGTCGAAGATGTTCGGGGGTGGCTTGCTTGAGGTCGAAGAGCATATACCCGTGCTGAGGGGTTGTGGCATCTTTGAAGGCTTCCAACGCAAACGGTGTGCGGCCGGGATACATCTGTCTCGCCAGGTGCAGCAGTTGAGTGGTATCTCTCGGGTTTTTGAAGACCACCAGGTAGTGGGCATTTAAGCTGATGTTCCGATGTTCTTTTTTTACTGAACAGATTCTGCACAATGTAGATGATGCTGAGCCGTCGATGATGGCTGCCTTTGGTAAAGAGTTGGGTGACCCGTGCATCCGTCTCCGCCATGAGATCATCCAGAACCACCAAGGTGTCGGGTTCCAAATCGGCCAGGTTGGGTAGGCCTTCCACGAACGTGATGTGGGGCATTGCTGCATACGCTTCCTGCCATTCTCCGTAACACCACACGACTCGGGCAATGGGTGGGGTGATCATGCTGTCGGCGTGTTGAAGGAGCTTCCTGACGAAGTGCGTTTTGCCGGAGCCCGTCGGTCCTGCGATGACGCAAGTGAAGGGATGCTGCCACCGAGGGTCCATGGTTGGAGGTGTATCCGTTGTCGTGGTAACCCGCTCTTGTAAATTTGGTACGAGTGAACTGGAGTGGTGGGTACAACGTCGGTCGTCGTTGTCTGTTCACTGTCAGGGATGATGATGGTGGTGGGTACAACGTCGGTGGTCGTTGTCGGTTCACTGTGAGGGATGAAATCCGGTGGGTTTTCAGACGTAGTGGATGTACTTGGTGTAGGTGTGGAGCTTGATGTGGAGCTCGTTGTGGCTTGTACACGGGGTGTGGTGGTGACTGGGCTCGATACGGGGTTGATTGGTGCTCTCTGTTGACCGGTTTCACTGGTGGCTGGTGTTATCAGTTGGTTAAGTAGCGCGCTGCCATAGGCTACGTCGTAAAACACACCTCCGTAAAACACACTCAGCAGGGTTAGCACTATCACCACAAAGCCTACTTGCGCTTTGCGCGTTTTGGGAAACGCTGTGTTCAGAGGCAGCTGCTGTTTGTCCATAGCACTGTGGTCAGACGTGGAATGAAGGATGACGGCAGTGGTGTCTCGCTTTATAGTCGTTTCACCTGGTTGGCAGCGACCCAGGAATTGAAGGAACTGGGCCAGCCTTGCCATTTGACGAAATGAAATAGTTTGCCACGTCGGCGTTCCGTTTTCAAAATCTGCTCCACTGTGTAGTAGTCTTGCTTTGTTTTTACGACAGGCTGTAATTCCGTCTCGTAAAACGTCCCTAGCAACGGTTCCCCTTGAAGATCTTCCAGTTCATAGACTCGCTGCTGTCGAGGTAGGCGCCGTTTAATCAGGAAGTGCTCATCGCTCCAGTTGGGCTAGTACCTTTTCTCAAATTGACCTTTGACTTCACTGATCCGTACAGGGTCCCCGACCTTGAACACCTCCTTCGGCGTTCGCTGCGATTGCCTGGGGTACAAGACACGCCGGACTTGGGCTTCATTGCGTTGGGTGACGGTAATGGGGGCTCTCTCTATACTCCGGTGATAGGCTCGATTGTAACCACTCACAAGTTTCGGGAGAACATCGATGTACCGCCTTGTATTCTTATAGGTGAAATATTTATACATGTGGCCTTTGAATGTCCTGTTGAACCTTCCACCACGGAAGCCTTGGTCTCGTTGTACGTATGGAAGAAAAACACCTTCTGGGCTTTCAGAAACTGTTGGAACGGTCTGTTGAGGAATTCCGTGCCTTCGTCGGTTTGAAAATACAAAGGTTTGCGCCCGGTCTTGAAGATGTCTTTGAACGCCGCTATGAGATTCGCCCCCGTTTTCGTCCGTATGGGTACCACTCACGCATACTTGGATAGGATATCGATGCACGTCAAGATATACCGATTCCCATCGTTGTTTTTGGCAAAGGCGCTCATATCGACCAAATCCGCTTGCCACTGGGCATCTATTCCTCCCACGATGACCCGGTTCCGTAGAAAATGGCGACGGACAGCTCGATGTAAGGTATAGGTGTCTTGTTTTCTTAACCAATCTCGGACTTGGGCACATTGTATTCCCTGGGGTTTGGCCGCTCGATAGAGAGCCGACAATGCACTGTAGGCCGCCGGACTGTCGGGACTGTAATATAAGTTATCCAATACCTTCTCCCAGCGCTTCATGGTGACAAAATGATGATGGACCCTGGCTCTATCGTTTATTTATAACGGATATATCTTGGCCCGGTGTTTCTTTCTGATTTTCTTCGTTGGCTTCCACAGTGTCCATGGTAAATGACCAGTCCAACTCGTCTGATGACCGCTTGATAAGCACTTGATCCACATCTACCACGGCATCTTCCAATGCAGACCATAGATCAGGGTGAAGGGTAAAATGCACTGTACCCCCATGTATGCCGGGCACAGTTGTGTAGGGTCCGCATCACAGATGTCTCCCACCTCCTCCATGATATCAACCTTATCCGCATACACGTGCAGGAAAACCTCGAGGGTCAAGCTGAGATACGCCCGTACTGCCTCCGCCATGGTCAGTACATGAATGGTACCAGATTTGACGGTCTCTCGTATTTATAGGGAGTACCCCGTGAGATCAAAGGATCAGGTGGTCATGTCACTGGGCTGACTGAGTCTAGCCGGGTAATCAATGGCATCGTCGTCTGGTTCATGGCTAGACAGTTGTTCATTGGGTTCTGCCGCCGCTTCTCTCAGGGCACGAGCCCACTCCAATTCGTGTGATGACCGCTCGTCCGGTGTAAACAGCTGGTCCACGATATGCACCACTTTCTCGAAGGCTATCCACAGATCGGGGTCTAGGGTGAAGCTTCGCGTAGGGTCTTGGTAGCGGCCCAGGCGTGGGAAGAAGGGTCCACGGTATACGTAGATGGCATTGTCTATGAGGATGAGGTGTCCATCGAGCTCGCCGCTCAACACCCGTTTAAATTTGGTCCAGCCGTCACGGTGTAGCGTAACCGTATTCGATACGGTCTCAGCGGGCGACCAGCAAACATCTCCACGATCTTCCACGAGGGTGACTTTATCTTCATAGACGTGTAACCCCACCCGGGGTGTAAGGGGCAGGATGGCTCGTAGGACGGGTGACATGCTTGATCCAATGACGATCGTTGAATGACGCACACTCTGTCTGACCCTCGTATTTATAGTCAGGTGCCACTGTCAATGCCACAGCGCCATGGTCAATAGGGCACAGACTAGTATGAGGCCAACCAGCCGTCGCTGGTTCCGGCGTGAGCGCTCGTGGTCCATAGCCCGAGCATCAAGGATTTCTGTCATAGTCCAGTAGTGGTGAGTGATGGCACACCTCTCCATCGAGTGTACTCTGTCGAGGACCGCTTCTGTGAACTCGTTCAGAATCTGGCGTCGCCCCTCGTTGTCGTCGCCATCTGCAAGCATAGACCGCACCACTGCTCGGTAATCCGTGAATGAATTAACCACGGTCGCATGCTGTAAAATGCGAGTGGCATAGGGCTCGGTCTCCGTCATGGCTCTGCGACCGTAGATAGGCCAATGAATGCACCAACTCCCTAAAAATCCACCCTTTTATACGTTTTTCCCAGCCGCCATGTTGTAGGCTCCAAGATGGTGTGTCCAAAATGGCGGCATGGCGGCGGCAAGGTCAATAGGACTTGCGCTTTTTATACTACTAAAATGTGAAGTAGATTACATCTTACATAGACCTTAAGGCTGTGATATGCATATCACCTTGATATTTTTTTTTTTTTTATTCATTTAATTTTTTTTTCCCCCGAGAGCTACAACATGACACCTCCCACGACCCATTCGGACCCATAGCGGTCCCTCTCTACCCAAACACCCCTCCACACACACACCCCCAAAATGACCACTTTACTTACTACAACCAACTGCGCATGCGCAGACCATTGGACACGGACGAACCAGCGTCCAGTGGGATGCTACTCCACGAGAGCTTCAAAATAAGACCTCAACCGACATCATCGGTTCACTAGGGGCTCACCTAGACCTGAAAATGTCCACCCAGTATGCACCTATGCACTGAACACTGGATGTATATACAAACCTACCCGGTACTTAAAAACAAATTTCATAGCTTTTCCCCAGCGTATTCTACAACCTCACAGCCCATAGTAAAACCCACAAAAAATGACCACCCCTACTTCAGGCAAAATAGATTTGTCCGAGTTGTCTCCCTTGCGTCATAATGTGCAGATGGCGCTATGGTTTGAAAGGTGCGATTATCCGGGCGAATTGTGCCAATTGTCACCCTAGACGCCATTTTGTTACACAAAACTCTTAAATTCGTGTACTTGAAGATCCTCATGGTACTCATATGAACAGTCACAATCAAAGCGTGACTGAGGTACATCATTTTTAGATGACGACTCTATAACGAATATTATGGATTAAGAATACTGATCAGCGATACGGATTTGATATTTTGGAACATCATGATGTCTTGCCGGCATCATTGAAAACCGTTGACCGCTTCTCTCTTGCAGGAAACAAGCCTATGTTTATGTATACTTTTGTCTTTTTGAATTTGGTGCTAATACTGTTATATGGAAATGGAATAGGTCTTTGGATTATGGACGCGGATATTCTCTAATGGACGACGGCTGGATTATGAATGACGGACTAGACGCTTGTAATCATATTATTCTAGAATGTATTGTGAACAGTTTGAGATAAATTGAGACGTACGGGTAAGAGAGATCTTGTCTGTTTAGTCAATTGTTGGATCATGTCGTCTGCCAGTTGTGTTCGTATGACGTGAGCCATGCGCGAGGCATGGTGTAATTCTTGTTGATAAAGTCAATGAGTGATTTTGAGCGACAAACTCTAGCGACAAACTCTATGAATAGTAAGCTCGTAGGCATATATAGAGATGGTGTACGGATATTTCATGATGTAGCGGGAATGTGTAACGTAGAACAAATGTACGGTGTCCCATTCCGTGTTCCTTGTCAAGTTGCTGGGAAAATATCCCGGACTGACTGCATATGTGGAGAATTACTCGAGCTTTATATTTCATGAGCTGCTTGAAAAAATACGTGAAATCTGCATTTATAAATGGTCCAAAACCGGCAGTGGACGTCATGCAATCGCGCGAATGAAACTAAAAATAGAGGTGTTTGTTGACATAAAAACAGCTGATCCATGTGGAGGATGTTTGAGTTACACGAGAAAATTCTGCCAATATATAAATGCCTACCTATAGATACTAAAATTGGCCGCTAAAAGTTTCCATAATATAGGGAAATAACTGATGCCTTTTTTCACTGTGACACGTTCTCCTAAAGACCTAAGCTGAAAGAAAAATTCCGAGAAGGGGGGGGGGGATTTCCTAGCATAGATATTATTAAAAAATAATTTATATTACATACGTGTAAGGCGTTGATTGGTGTTACTCAGTGATACTGGTCAATGATACTGGTCAGGCAGATTACTACACACAGGCAGTGATCGGGTAGGCAGGCAGGCAGGCAGGCTGGGCAGGCAGGCTGGGCAGGCAGGCAGGTAGCTGGTCAAGCAGGCAGGCAGGCAGGGCAGGCAGGCAGGTAGGTCACAGAGCTCCGTAGGGTAGTGCAATGAATACACCAAACCACTAAAAATCGCCTCCTTTTATACGTTTTTCTCATGCCGCCATGTTGGACACCACAGGTTGGTAGAACATGGCGGTACACCACAGGTTGGTACAACATGGCGGATGATCCGCCATGTTGTACCAACCTGTGGTGTACAACATGGCGGCATGGAAAAACCCCAAACAAGTCTGGACATGTCCAAGGGTCACGCCCCATTCATCCCAACCGGAAGTGACGTCATAGTTACATCCGGGTGAAATGTGAGTCAAATCACTCAATGTCTACTACTGATTCACTTGGGTTTTCTTCCCACGCAACCACGTGGAGAAAGACAGTAGAGTTATTGGTGCTTCCCTTCAATTTATATCGTGCATTTTCCCCCCATATTTGGACTCTATTCATCAAATTCTTTGTTTCAGGTGACCATGACAGGCAGAGATTTGTCTTTTGCATGTGCTTACTGGGAAGCACAGTTCATGAGTTTAGAAGAGACTGCGGAACATACAACGGAAAATCATGGTTCCCTAGGTTTTGAAAGTGAAAAGCTTGGAGTCAAATTCGAGTTCTGGAAAAGTTGGTTACAGGAGCCATAATTTCAAAATCACACCAAAAGAATCACGGGCAGCCGGACAAACAATCAAAGTAGATCACTCCATGTCGATCTTGCCATCCATCTGATCGAAGTGAAAAGAAATGAAACATTTGATACAGTCATTTCCAGTCCCTTGTATAAAGCTTCGTACACATTCATCCGTTTTTTTCGGCAACGACAACGAGACAACGATAATGCGGCGACGGCATAGAAATCGGCCATATGAAAATGAACTGGGGTGTACACATACGCACGACATGGCAACGACAACGCGTTAACACGGTCTGGAATCGGCACAGGAGCGATTTTCTTACCGTTGCCGGACATAAAAGCGGCGTAACCACAGCCAAACACATGCTTTCTGAGAGGGCAGAGTGGTTGCATACCCACAAGAGGATGCCTCGAAAAGCTGAAATGTACATTTCTATGCCGTCGATGCATTACCGTTGTCGCATATTGTCGTGGCCGTTGCGGTTTTCTGAAGACAACGAATTCCGTCCGGAAATTGATAGCGATGATGAGAACAAGGGCGAATTGGTCGCTTGGTAGTACCTCTCCATGACAATTCGACCCTCTGGAATCAAGGATGAACTTCGCGGTGCCTTAGATCCAGAGTGCGACGAAAGCGCCAATTGCAGCTGTAGATGTTCATCCGGGTAACATTAACTATTTATTACACAGGTTCGTGCCAAATGTTCGCCGATATTCTACGAATAAGCCAATCACGACAAGTTCTGCCTTTTGACTTTGACAATGACATTTAGTTTACGGATATTACCTTCGCATGGCACAATCTTTTGATATTTTCTACCGCCCATCTTACCGAGGTATGGGAATTTTCCATTTCATTACATAACTACACTCAAAATAATAATCCGTTAAAATTTAACGTATTACTATCCGTTAGGTAGTTTTAACGGATTAATCCGTTATATAAACGGAAATAGTACGTTATAGTGAGGGAATCTTCCGTTGTTGTATTGCACTGACGGACTCATCCGTTACATCAACGGAATATCCCAGTCAGCAAGTAATCATTGGTCCCACCTGGGCAAACGTGGGCATGTCGCGGGCTGTGGGGGCATGGGCAACCCTACACTGGCCCCAAGTGGGTTAAGTACTGGGAAGCCCACATTCTGAATTGGGCTGTGAAGGCATCTCCACATTAACCTAACCACACCGGGTCGTCGTGGGCATCACCGCACCAAGAGTTATCTAACTTGAATGAACCTACTCATTTGTTTTACTTTTATGAGCAGGAAATTGTAATTTTAAAATTTATCTGCATGTATAATTACGTTTGTGATTAATGAGCAATATCGGAATTATATGCCAAACATGTCCGACTCTGTCCGATCGATAGAATTTAAATTTTTTTTAATTTCTTCCTCGACAAAGCACTGAATTAAAAACCACATGAGAGTTAATCAGCGCAGTCAATATCAATGCGGTTTGAGTCAAAATCATTAAACATTGGATATTACGAACGATTCCGATGATCTATATACTGAGAGGATTTTTCTCTTAGCTCGGACGTTAGAGTTACGTGTAAATGTCCTCTCAATATAAACCTAGTTTGCATGGGATAAAATTTAATAAATTTCCGGTTACCAGCAAGGGCCCAACGCTGAATCCGTTAAAAAATAAGAATCCGTTACAATAACGGAATATTCCCTCGATTCCCTGGGGACGGACTTTTCCGTTAAATTTAACGGATAATAAAATCCGTTGAATCCGTTAAAAAATAGGAATCCGTTACAATAACGGAATATTCCCTTGATTCCCTGGGGACGGATTTTTTCCGTTCGAGTAAACGGAATTTTATTTTGAGTGTACCCTTAGCTGATTGACTTCGTTCGCCGTGTATTTCGCCCGATGTCAGCTTCCCCAATCATTAAGTCACATTTCCACTCCATTTAAACGAGGCAATTAAATTATCTATTTTCAATTATTTGACCTGAAAACAGCAGACACCAGACATGTCAGTTTCATGCGAATACACAAGAGGCAAGTCTGTGGATTCTGCCCGAGAACAAACCAAAGTTTTCTGGTGCATGCTCTTTGTTTTTCTTAAGAAAATCATATTAGAAAGGGCCTAACATATTTGAAAGAAATAAAATCGGCGGCAATTCACAGGGGAAAAATATGTTTTCTATTTTCTGATTGGGACACGTCAAGGCCCCAACGCAACAATTTCCTTCCTGCTGAAGGGGTGTCTTAGTTCCAGGCTTTTGATTGTCCCGACATGGTGTTGCACGAGCCAATCGACTGATCATTTCGGTCACACGCTAATGTACACAGATAGCACTTGTTATACCGCATGGCTGCGTTCCGAAGTTTCTACGTATGTTCGTGTCATGCATTCGGATGATGCTACCGCTTAACAAAGCAAAACTTTTCAGCAGCAGTAAAACCTTTGATGTTTATGATTACCACACGCACACATTGGAAATGATGCCATATTTGGATAGTGTGTACGCTTTTGGTCCACGTGCTACCTTGTTCAATTACTGTGGGCTAGCTACCTGATTGGCTAAAAAATGTAATTTGAAATTTGCACGGGGTTTATATAGCGCTAAAGTCAGATATAATATTTCTTTATATTATATCTGAGTTTACTGCGATTGGTTCAGCACGAATTCTCGTCATGCAGGTCTGTTATGTCTACTATGCTACAACACACTGAAATTCCAGCGCCAATGAGATTGAATCTTGAAACGAATGACCCAAGCATAGCAGATTCGTCAGGCCGATAAACTCGATCATCGAGCCAAAAGATTCTGGATAATAGCGAGGTATTGGAGATTGGAGATTTCCTTTGATTTTGAATAGATTTCCTTCGAATTTCATCAGGCAAATTTTAAGTGCAGATTAATGCGCGTAATTGTACTGGGCTGTGATCATTTTGGCTACAAAATGTTGCCGGAAACCTGTGGCGCTTGAAATGTTAGACTGTCAGTAGAACAATAAAGATGTACAAATGTGACACCGACTGCAATTCCTGGGACGTGAATCCTCTCACAATGTGTTTTAGCTGTTTACCTAACAAATCTGCGGCGTGGTTGGTGAACTATAGGCCTATGCAGTCCTGCAGTTCTGCTGGAACTGTCCCATTCATCAACTAATGAGCCGAGTAAGGCATTTGACGAATATTATCAGAGACGAGACCGTTAACCCAAAACAGACTAAACCGTTTCCGTTAATTTCCATCCTTTAGACGAAGTCGGAATAAAAGTTTCGAACAACAAGCCGAAAAGTGACCGAAAATGTCTTAAAGTCACAGAGTCACCATGTTTTCTGTTATAATAAGGAAAGTTCAGTCAATAATCTATCATTCGGCAGCAGAATATGTCAGTAGTTTGAGAATTTTATCACTTTGGGAGCTGATTTTTTGCACTGGGTCGGGGTTATATATCATGTTCGGTAGAGTACTGATCGATTACAAAAATATTATCAGTCAAATATCCGTGGGAAGGAGACAAATGCGTAGATTGGAGTTTGATCTAAACATTCCAAGTCAAAAATCCATAGGTTGTCGCTAAGATAAGGAAGAGAATCATTCCCTTCCGACGACCGCTCACCTAATTGTTGGCTCGAGCACGCGACCGGAAGATGACGAGACGATTTGTGCCGCATCTCTTACAAGACAGTGTATCAAGTGGGGAGAATTCGCCACGAATCCCGGTACACGGTCCGCGGTAATGCATTCTACACGACTTCCGAAGACTTTTGAAATCGAGCCTGAACGGTTTCGAATGCAGGAGAACTTACTTCATGGCATTCTCCACACCCGTTGAGTTTTCACCATAGTTCACGTCTGCTCATCCATTTACTGTTGGTTGTCTGCAGACACCCGAATTCACCCGTGTACCGGGATTCGGGGCGAAAGTCGGTATACGGCTTTAACATTGGAGTTTCCCCATCCAGTCATTGTGGTGTATGAAAAGGTGGGAAATAATTATATTCTTGAAAAAAAAATTTGTATAATCACAACAACATCGATGAAGACACCCCCTGCCACCCAAGTCACTGTGGTTTTATATCTAGTCACCAGAACCACGATTCTGTTCAACTTGCTAGTCCGAGAATCAGGTTGTAAAGAAAACTTTGACCCCTCTGGCCATCACAACATATCGGTCCCTAAACACATGTGACTTCATGCTACTTAAACGCTAGTTGTGACGTCATTCTATTTTTAAAAGTGTACATTATTTTTCACGAATGTACAGCAAGTGTACATTCTTTTTCACGAATGTACAGCAAGTGTACATTCTTTCTCTGGAAAGAAACGCGTCCGTCAGTTAAAGCATGTAAGAAGACACGAATGGGGCAATAGACTACTCGATGTCGGTCTCCTGAAATGTACAAATGACAAACAGCACTGCAACAAGCGAATTGGACTTATGTCAATTCAGCCGGAACTAACAGGTGAAATGAAGTAATGTTCTTTAAAAAAAACAGTAGACGAGCGAAGAAAACACAACCCAGAAAGATACCATGCCGACTACAATGTAATAAATGTGCAAATTGCATATACATGTAGGAATGGCATAAACCTTTAACTCCGAATAGCAGTCCGACAAGCGTTCTATGACTGTAGTTTCTCTGATTTCGGTCACGATTTCTTTTTGTGAGTGTTACACTTTCTGCCTCCTCATATACATACATTAAAACACCGACTGCCTCAAATATAGGTCTAATCTTTGGTTGTCGCCTGCCGTGCGTTGATTGCAGACTAAGCAGTCAAAATATGACGCGTCTGTATATCGTAACACATTAATTTTCTGCCGCACGTATATGTGTGGGTACAAGTGAAATGTGTACCGGTAAACGTGAATTCCTGTCAGACATTCCGTTAATTATGGGCCTGGTATGAGATCATGCGTATGGACATATGGATATGTAATTTGTATGTCTGCATGTTTTGCTTCATATGCGTTTCACGTAATGTAGATTGTGACACGTATATATCAATTACATATATTTTTTTTGTTACAAATCTTTGTAACGATAACGTGAGAGTTACGGACCAGTCAAACGGATTGTGGACGTTTTGTTTCGTGTGCAAATGTGTTGTTTGCCCTGAAACAACCATGATGTGTTACATAATACGGCCATTGTGTAAGTTATTTATCGCCTACGACATCGGGGAACGATTTTCCTGTGTTGAATAGATAAACAACAGCCCAGGTAGGCGTATGCGTAAATTCCTTCCCACGTGATGGACTGTCCATCATGTAGGACGCCGTCAATCGGGTACAGTGTGCGTACTTGGCCCTTTGCAGTTATTGTTCGAATGGTTCCACACATGTAATTACCTGGGCCTATATCATGGCAATTTGTTCGGTTTGACAGAGCTCATTTCATTCTTCGTGTAAGACGAAGAAGTAAATACATTATCGTTGGATTAACGTTTAAGTCGGAGAAAGACCTCGTAACTGTACATTCGTGAAAAAGAATCGACTCGGCGCTTCGCGCCTCGTCGATTCTTTTTCACGAATGTACAGTTACTCGGTCTTTCTCCTTTACATAACATGCTGAACATTGTCCACGTCACATAGATCACCAATTCATCAGCAAACTTGGCTGAGTCATTTACTGGAACAATGTACAGCACAGGAATGAGAGAATACACTGTGGAAAATCAAAATAAAATATAAAAGTTTCAACGATTGAACAACTCGAGTTACAGGTTAGCTACATGTAGCTTCTTCACTGCACATTCCAGCAGCCAATGATGCTGCAATTTCACACTGTTATTTTGGTAACTTAGTCATGCCCTCCCCCTCCAGAGTGTTGTCTACAAGTTCATTTCCATCATTTGAGTGTTGTGGTTTTCTCACAGGACATAGACGTCTGTGCTTCTTTAAGTTGTTGTAAGAACGAATTTCTTGAGAGCAATGTGAACACTGATGTTCATGGGCCAATGTCATATATGGTTCGCTAACTGTAGTCTACTCTGAAAAGACTTCTGACAAGCAGTACAGCTACGTGTGTTTCTCAGCTCCGAAGACTCCAGTTCTCTCCTTGGTGCACATGTGTTACTCTCAGCTGTAGATTGTACAGAATGTCCCCTTTCATGAACCTTGAGATTCCAGGAATTCCTGAATGTCCTGCCACAAACGTTACACAAAAATGGCCTATGCCTTGAATGAGTTATCTCATGCTTGTTACGATCTCCGTTACGTTCAAAACACTTCCCACATATTTTACATGCATGTGTCCTTGGTAAACATTTCAAGTGGACACTCTCATTGTGCTCTTCTAGACTGTTTTTGGAGACAAATCGCTTTCCACACTCTGTGTAGTGTAGTTTTCCTCCTCCTGTGTGTTTAAACATGTGACGATACAGGCCATCTCTACCAGTATAAGCAGGCAGACTTCCTTCTGGCATGTAACCCCAAGTGTATTCTCGCCCTAGACAATCCTGGGTAAACCTTGCCACAAATTAGGCATTTGTGAGTTTTTTTTGCATTATCGTTTTGACACAAGACACCATCCATATGTATAGAATACCCACTATCATTAGGACTAACAGAGCACTCTGTTGAACCATCAGCTGTAACAGAGCACTCTGTTGAACCACCAGCTTTAACAGAACACTCTGTTGAATCATCAGCTGTAACAGAGCACTCTGTTGAACCACCAGCTTTAACAGAGCACTCTGTTGAACCACCAGCTGTAACAGAAAACTCTGTTGAATCATCGGCTATAACAGAACACTCTGTTGAACCAGCAGCTGTGACCGGCGAGCACTCCATTGATAAATTTGTTGATTCTTCCCTATTGGCTACAACAGGACACACCATTGGGGTATCTGTGGACCGTTCCACAATTTCGAGGTATTTATCATGGATTTCTTTCCAATGTTGATCCAACAATCTCCTAGTACGAAAGCCAAGTCTGCAGATTATACATCTTTGTCTCGTTTTTATGGGTGGACATGAAGCTTTCATAATAGGACTGCCCTCCAGACGTTCTTCAGTCACCATCTGACGAGGACATAACACAGATTGACTTTGTTCAGGAATCACTGATATTGGATGACCAAGTTCCCATATTATTGTCTTCTGACTTGAATGACCATACCCCGACCTGACAACAACAGGTGGGCCATCATCTGTGAGGTTGATAGTTGTGTGGGCTCTATGCAAGTGTGTGTTTTCATCTCTGACATCAGTTTGCACTGTCCTACAAATATCATCTGAGTCTTTTGGAGCCAACACCATCTTCAATGATAAGAGAACATTGTTGTATTAACAAGGATCAGCGGAAATATAATACCGGTAATTAGAAAACAGTGTCTGATGAAGATGACTATATATCAGAAAACCGGGCCAAGGGGTAATTGTGCCAGTGAAAATTTACCTAATTTTCTCACACTATGAAAAGTAAAGACGGATTTGGGATGGAAATCTTTTCTGAACACATATCCCAACCCTGTGGATGAAGCCTTTTAGAGTGCTGCAACAGGGAAGGGGGGTAAGAGAGCGAATTGATTCAATAACGGGTTAACATCGACCTGCAGCTCTCCTGACACTGAGATGTACAGACAGATAGACAAATATCACTGTTGCAAGTACATGCAATACTGAGCTTCTGCAAGTTCAATAAAAAAAAAATATTTTCTTCAAATTAATACCGGAGGAGGATACTGTATTTTGAGGTCTTTATCACAGTCAGAGCAATCTTCACTGAATGTAGCAGAAGACCTCGGCCTTGATACTGGAGGCTTCATACATTTGTCAGGCTTGGACACGAGGTGTTTCAACCCATGATCAGTCTTGGATTCTGGATGTTTGGAGCCTTGGTCAGGAACATTATCTGTATGTGTATACATAGAATACAAATCAGGATATATATAATTACAGTTAGCCTTCACAAACATACCCATGTCCATTTAGGAGATATCATACGATGCTTGTGGGGATAAAGAGACAGGGCGCACTGGAAATGCAATTACAAAACTACTCACAATAGGCTAATGTTCTTTCTCTTTCTACTCGAAGTCTTGTGGATGCAGAATTTCAGAGAATTCAAATTCCACTGCTAGACAGATACCTATAATATTGTTTGACTACTCTGTGAAATTCTGGGTAACAAAATTAGATTATGGACTGATTAGGGTACCGGGTGACCCAATTGTACGAAATTACATCTTTGAGAATTTTGCTCTGTTGCCAGAAGCCATAATGGATCAGTGGTGTAGTTCATTATCAACACGATCGACTCAAACAGGCTATGATATATTGCAACTTTTTAAATTTGTTACAATATAAACAGCAGTCCCAAGTTGTGTGGCCTCTTAATAATTTGTCAGTAATACTTACCTTGTGATATGTAAACTGCCTTCACCTTCAACTTCTCGACGGTCTCCAAACATCCTGCGCGGAATGCTGTGGCCATACTATCAATGTTCAATACAATGTCCACACACAATCTGCAGAGATATCCCTTCATCATCATGGAGATCCCGCCATATTTCAGCAACAGGCCATCAAGATTTTTCCCCCTGCCTGCAACGGTATCAATTCTGTACAACTGACACTGGGTGGCTTTATTCCCACAGGCAATGCAAATATTATTCTTTCCTTCCTCTACAGCAGGGGTGCACGTGGTCATTTCTCTTTCAGCTTGAATGCAATCTACAAGTACAAACAATTACCAAACAGGACATACAGGAGAATGAAACTTCAGGAAACCGATAAAATATAGACAGCTCACATGAGTGTCTGAGGTTTATCATTCTACCGTACAGTATGCAACTGAATCGGGAAATGTAATTCATTACAATGACGGGTTCCGGACGAAACCCCTAGGGGACAAAACCCCCATGGACAAAACACCCAAGGACAAAACACCCATGAACAAAAACCCCAAAATAGTAGTAGTAATAGTAATTTATAAAAATCTATTCTCTATGATCATGGAATTGTTCTTGTCATTTTCTTTTTGTATTTCAGCTATATTATATTATTTTCACTTAAGCATCTTCTGGCACTTCAAACCGGACAATTTGATTGGTGTACACCTGAACAATTATTAAATAATTAACCAATTCTGTGGCATGATCGACGGACTTGCTTTTGGTGTAAATTGTAAATCTCACTCTACGAACTTTGATCTGGTTTTAAATGTGCTACATGTAATTAGAGATAGTGGATAAAAAAAAATGCACCTTGAGAAGTGGCCACCTAGTGGCCATATTGGATTGTCGAATTGGACCGAAAAAGGTATCTTGTATAACTAGACCCCAAGGGGAACCTGTGTATCAAATTTGAGATAGATCCATGCAGTACTTCCTGAGAAATCACGATAAGTTTCATAGGGAAATCCAAGATGGCCGCCTGGTGTCCATATTGGATTTTCGATTCATAGAAGGTTTCTTGCACAATTAGACCCCAAGGGGAACTTGTGTACCAAATTTGAAAAAGATCTATGCAGTGGTTCCTGAGAAATCACAATAAAGTTTCATGGAGAAATCCAAGATGGCCGCCAAGTGGCCATATTGGATTTACGAGTCGAACCGAAAAAGGTATCTTGTACAACTAGATTCATGCAGTATTTCATGAGAAATCACGATAACAATGTTTCATAAGGAAATCCAAGATGGCCGCCTGGTGGCCATATTGGATTTTCGAATCGAAGCAGAAAAGGTATCTTGCACAACTAGAACCCAAGGGGAACCTGTGTAGCAAATTTGATCCATGAAGTAGTTCCTGAGAAATCACAAGAACAATGTTTCATCGGGAAATCCAATATGGCCACCTGGTGGCCATATTGGATTTTTGAATCAGACCACAAAAGGTATCTTGCACAACTCGACCCCAAGGGGAACCTGTGTACCAAATTTGAGAAAGATCCATGCAGTAGTTCCTGAGAAATCACGATAACAAGGTTTCATGGGGAAATTCAATATGGCCGAGAAAGATCCATGCAGTACTTCCTCAGAAATCACGATAAAGTTTCATGTGGAAATCCAAGATGGCTGCCTGGTGGCCATATTGGATTTTCGAATCGGACCAGAAAAGGTATCTTGCACACCTAGATCCCAAGGGGAACCTGTGTACCAAATTTGAGAACGATCCATGCAGTATAGTTCCTGAGAAATCGCGATAACAAGGTTTCATGGGGAAATTCAAGATGGCCGCCTTGTGGCCATATGTACTAAAAAAATTGCATTGTCTCAAACATATTGTTTCAATTCAAGAACCCAGAAAACTTCTTGGCTTGAGTGCATTGTCCCTTCTGGCTGGTGGCAAGATATTTTCATTTAATCTTCAGGATTTGCCCAACAAATGCTGTAATTGACACACAGCAGTCTATGCTGTTGGCCTGTATTGCCTTGTTACATGTAGATCATAAATTAATGGTAACTTCTTTGAAAGTTGGGAATATATGCTCAAAAATAACTGTCAATTGTTCTCAGTTGAATTTTTTTTTTCTCGCAGTCAAAATGAAAATTGGATGAAGAAGTATTATAGTACCAATGTCTTACATAGAGAATATTGCTATTCGCTCGTGATTATGCCCTGCTAACGAGGAATTTTGAGGCAGTTTACTGCTACTGAAAATAGTATTATAGTACCAATGTCTTACATAGAGAATATTGCTATTCGCTCGTGATTATGCCCTGCTAACGAGGAATTTTGAGGCAGTTTACTGCTACTGAAAATATTTGCTTTTCTCAAGTATAAGAACCTCAAACTGATATATTGACATAGGCGATTAATTTTATTTATACAGTTGCCAATGGGTTTTAAACAATTTTTCAAATTTATCTCTGTTTATTGTCAGGTGTATGTCAATATTTGTATGGTAACCTTTTCATACGCCCGCCAAAAGGCCGACATATTATGTGATGGCGGTTTCCGTCCATCTGTCCGTCTGTCCGGTTCTCGTGTCCGGTCTATATCTGGGACAGTTTCGTATCTACAGTTCCAATTTTTGGTGAGTGGATACCCTACTGGGAGACGATGTGTCACGGGGTCTTCAAAGGAAGGTCGAGGTCAGAGGTCAAAGGTCACTGGCCTAAAAAACAGGAAATCACTTAAGTGTTCATGTCCGGTCTATATCTGTGAACGTTTTCTATCCACAGTTGCAACTTTTTGTGAGTGGGGATACGCTAGGTGGAGACGATGCGTCGCGTACCAAAAGTTGGTCGAGGTCAAAGGTCACTGTTGCCTAAAATCAGGAATTCATTGATCATTGACAGTTTTCTATTTACAGTTCTAATTTTTGGTGAGTGGATGCCCTCGTGAACGTGGATTTTCGAATCGAACCAAAAAAGGTATCTTGCACAACCAGACCCCAAGTGGAACCTGTGTACCAAATTTGAGAAAGATCCATGCAGTACATGTAGTTCCTGAGAATTCGTGACAAGGTTTCATGGGGAAATCCAAGATGGTCGCCTTGTGGCCATATTGGATTTTCGAATCGGACCAGAAAAGGTATCTTGCACAACTAGACCCCAAGGGGAACCTGTGTACCAAATTTGAGAAAGATCCATGCTGTAGTTCCTGAGAAATCGCGATAACAAGAATTGTTTACGGACGGACGACTGACTGACGAACGACTGACTGACTGACGACGGACGACGGACCATGGACAAAAAGCGATTTGAATAGCCCACCATCTGGTGATGGTGGGCTATCAGGGTGCGAAATAGCCCTTTGCCTGGTTTCCTTTGGGCAACCAAATTCTTCTTGAATTGCAATGCATTTGGATATGTTGGTTGCCCGTACTTTCCCATGGGCAACTAGAATTTGATTTCCTATTTCACACCCTGGCTATAAATTTGGGTGAATCTGCTTTCCTTGGTTTAATCTGAAGTATGTTCTTTCAAAAAGTTTTTAAAACCCCTAAACCAGCTGAATGCTACAAAACCATCACCGCTTATCTTTCCTTGATTATGACATCACATCAGATCAGATGAAAGACAAAATTTGCATGTTTATTCAGCCTAGAGTACCTGTGCTGGCAACAACTGGAGAACAAACTAGATATTCATGTTCATCTGTCTTGTTTGGCACCTTGTTCTTGTTCTAATTTTTATGACTATATTACCAATCTACGGACTGCATTGATGTTTCAATAAAAAAAATTCTAAAAGCTCTATAGATCAGTTTGACCTTTAGAAGCCGGAGGATGAATTCTTGATGGGTTTGGCCTTGGAATGGGGTGGGAGCACGGGGATATATTTTGCGAAATTTTACATATAATAAAATGGGGTGCACGTCCTGTCAGAGTTAGGGTGTACACTTTACAATTAGAAAACAAAACTCTAGACACACATTAGGTGCCAATATTTTTAACGAAACAGGTCTTTGGATTATCAATCATTGGAAACTCTTCATAGGCAACGGCTGCCCAATGAATGACGGATCTGACTCATTTATTAAAGGTGAAATGCACAGATTTTTAGATTCCCATTTTTATATTTTATTGTGGTTTAATAATGATAAAAATTTGGATGAATCGACTTTGCTTGGTTTAATTTGAAGTATGTTCTTTTTAAAAGTTTTAGAAACCCTTAAACCAGCTGAATTCTGGTTTACAAACCATCACCGTTTATCTTTCCCTGATTATGATGTCACATCAGACCAGCTGAACACTGAATGTAGTCTGGATACCTAACCCACTTTACGCTATGTCATCCTTCGCTGCATATATTCATTATTAATAGAGATGGTTATCCAGTCTAAGACTGAACGTTACAATTACTGACGTCCAGTCAGATGGTCTGATGTGATGAAAAAAACGAGCATCAAACAAGGGCAGATAAGCGATACGGATTTCATTTCTGAGATCGGCTGGGCTTGAGATACCCATCTTCGTTACACCAAACCAATTTCTACATTTCCACTTTGAACTTGCCTTGGTCAGACGAGCTGCCATTATTGTTCAAAATCAGAAATGTCAGTTTCGTCTTATGAACCAATAAAACACAGCACAAGCCTCCCTTGTAGGCTGACGTAATGGCAATGCCAGCGAATCGCTGACGCCGTCTCAGAGCACTTTCGGAAAGATGATGGATAATGCATCATGCATATTCATGAGGCTGAAGGCTGTGTTTGAACAATAATGGCAGCCCGTCCGACCAAGGCATGTTCGAAATGGGAATGTAGAATTTGTTTGGTGTAACGAAGATGGAGATACCAAATGTGGGTCACTTTTCTAAAGCTACTAGGACACAAAATACTTCAAATAAATCCAAACAATGTAGATAGATTGATAGCTCCATCATTAACTAAACATGAAGGATACTAAGGAAAATATGAAAACCTTTGCATTTCACCTTTAACATACTTCACTCACCCAACTTTATTAATTTATTAATGTCAGCTCAGTCGTGTCCCCCCCCCCACAACCCACTCCGTCAACTATAAATTTAGAAAAGATTTCATGATAGGTTGGGTGTCCTTCATCAAAAATTCTCTTCATATAAGTACCCATTGTTCATAACTAAGTTCGGCTGACCTATACTAAGGCTGGCATTGGCAAGAGAAGCTGCAGGGTATGTACGACTCATCTCTGTACGACTCATCTCTGTACGTCGGGCAATGTTTGACATGCAATCGAATATCTCCATTTTTTCCCTCTCTAATGCTGCAGTGCGGTCGTTGATCAGTTCGTCTATTTTCAGAAATCTTGTTAACTTTCTGAAATCTGCCTCGCACAAAAATTTGAGGGTCGTTGTTGTTGTTGTTGTTGTGGGTTGACTCTCTCTGACAGATTTGCATGCAACATCTTTCAATTTTCGCCCAATAATTTTCCAGAGCAATTTGGCTTGTGCCACTGAAGTTCTAGAGAACACGTTTCTTCTTCTATTTGAATCGGGAAGCCGAATACCACAGATAATGCATGCGTCTTGCTCCATGTCGAACACTTCTCAAACTCCCACCATTACCAGTCACAGAAAGCCTGTTGTGGCGCGAATACAACTTGTAGACGCGAGTAGCAGACTTAATCAGCTGGACAGGCTTAGCCTATTCGCTAAGAGTCCATATGGGAAGGCTCGATAAAACTGAAGCGAGTGGCTTCGTTCTCCACTGAATTTGTGGGCATCTTCAGCTACAACAAGAACAAAAACAACTGTTCAATGTCCGTACGCCTGTCATTTGTGACCGTTTTCCTAGTCAAGTTAACATGCCTCTCAGTCTGATTGTAGGACAGCGGAGGCATGGAGTGTGATTTTCCATGTCTCAGTGAGGTTCATAAACAACGTCGGAAACAGACCAGAAAATTACTTTCACTCGCCCCAATCCCCACTATCGTAACATATGGTTTAAACGGGTTAGAATGCCACCAATATTCTTCACAAACACTCTACTCGCACTCCAACTGCGGCAGACAACAAAATGAAGAGAGAGCCGAGAAGGCGGCTGCCGTGTCGTATTCTTTCCCCCTCAAACGTGCCGACAACATAGGTGTCTTTTCTAAAAGCGACCCGTTTAATTTTGCCCTTGGGACTGAATATATAATTTCGTGCTGATAGAAAAATACAGGCGCATATGGTTGGCCATCGCTGCCACAATTCGCCATTTACAGGATGCCTGTAAATAATATATACCATGGTATAAAATGCCAAGCCTGCCATAATTCGTATTTACAGGGTGCCTGTAAATGCCAAGCCTGCCATAATTCGTATTTACAGGATGCCTGTAATTATTTTGTACCACGGTATAAAATCGCCAAGCCTGCCAAATGGCAAGCCAAAGTGCTTTTTATTCGAGAATTTCCGATATCGGAAATTCAATTCCCGATATCGGAAATTAGAATTTTCGATATCGGAAATTGAATTTCCGATATCGGGAATTGCAATTTCCGATATCGGAAATTCAATTCCCGTTATCCGGAATGATGATTCCTTTATGGCGATAAAATTTTACAAAAAACGAGTAGGTCGACCCCGTTTTTTTCGCCATTTTAAATTGTCCTTTGGACGGGAAACCCTTTAACATACATACAAAGAAAATCATTTCATACGTTTTCGCTGGGTTGTGGGTAGAATTTGACATATTTTCATATATTTTATGGAGTTTTTCAGAAAAGTTGAAGAAGGGTTACGGAGGATTGCGCGTCTTTCCTTTTCAATTTCAATAGCTCACAAGTCTCCTGAAATAAGGGCACGAGTGTGCCCATTTAGAAAATATATACTTTTACAAGGTTTTTGTTCAAGATTTTACATCTATTTATGGCCGAAGATCCGAACCCATGCTTGTTTTTAGCCGCACATCATTTAGGTGTGGAATGCACCCCTAGGTTTTGTAAAGCTTCCAGAGCTTTCATTTCCGATATCGGAAATTCGGTGACAATTTCCGATATCGGAAATTAGAATTTCCGATATCGGGAATTGAATTCCCGATATCGGAAATTCGGAATAAAAAGCACTTTGGCTTGCCATACTGCCATAATTCGTATTTACAGGATACCTGTAAATGCCAAGCCTGCCATAATTCGTATTTACAGGATGCCTGTAATTATTTTGTACCATGGTATAAAATCGCCAAGCCTGCCACAATTCGTATTTACAGGATGCCTGTAATTCATTTAGCCGTAAGTCGTAAATCTTCGCCGCCTTATTATTTCCACCAATGACATTTGGTGCCGGGCTTTACTCAACCTCCAAACAGGGTCATCTTCCCTTCTGCCTGTCGATCGACCCTGCCCTCAGTTAATTTACATGTACCAAAACATCATTTCAGAAAACCTGAATTTTACCAGCCAAAAACAGTCCACATACTAAATATTTCTTTGAGCAGGCATCTAAACGGATTAAACACAGACGGTGGTAGGTGAGACTGATGAGATGCTATTCCTCCATCATCCTACACATTGATGAGATGGCTGGCTAGTAGTATATAGCCGTGATTACGAGTCAACTTGACCTCATTTCGACCTCATTTCAAGGTCACAGAGGTCAAGTGAAGTATAGTTCCGGCAGAAGGACCAAAAGCTACCTCCAGCACAGGAGAGTTCCAAATTTGCATATCACGTGACCCAGGTCAAAGATGTATTCATCCGCGGTGATGCGATCATGTCTGGCGGTGATTCGGTCTCGGGAAAAAGCTTCCGCGGAGAAAAAGTAGTCCCTAGATAAAATGGTCCGATTGGGTCGAGTGAGGTATCAAAGTGAAGCTTATGTGAAGGGGCATCTAATGGGCCGGGTGTGGGGTTGACGTAGCGGCATTCTGCGCATGCGCGATGGCCCAAGGGTATGGAAATAGCCGTTTTGGGATGTAGGGGAGCTACTAATGGTCCAATGGGGTCATATGAGGTATCAAAGTGAAGCATTCGTGAAGGGGCATCTGATGGACTGGGTGTGGGGTTGAAATATCGGCATGCGCGGTGGCCCAAGGGTATGGAAATAGACGTTTTGGAATCTAGGGGAGCCCCTAATGAGCCGATTGGGTCGAATGAGGTATCAAAGTGAAGTATATTCCAAGCATGGGTGGGTGCATGTAAAATTTTTCCTGAAAAAAAAAAATACGGAACACGGACTTTATCGAAAAACCTGGGAAAATGCCTATATGGGGTATGGGGGGTATATAGGTCGCCGGGCTTAACGGGGCTTGCCTATCAATAGAGTTATCTCCCCCTAGTTCCAGGGTGGGTGTATGTAAAATTTTTCCTGAAAAAATACGGAACACGGACTTTATCCTAAATTACGGAAAATGCCTATATGGGGTATGGGAGGGTATAGGACCATCCTGGGAAACCTACTTCTCGACATTTGCGGTATAGGTTGTGGGGTCTCGTTTTACTCGTCTCGTCATTTAGAACATGATAGGAAGTGTCCCGGAGCGAATCGGTGAAATTTTTGAAAAAAGTCACCGAGACCCATATAGTCCCATACTGGGGTATAGGTTCAATGTTTATCCCCCTGGGAAACCTACTTCTATACATTTGCGGTAGGGTTGTGGGGTCTCGTTTTTCACGTCTCGTCATGTAGAACATGATAGGAAGTGTTGCGGAGCGAATCGGTGAAATTTTTGAAAAAAGTCACCAAGGCCTGGGTAGGCCCATAGGCCTATACTGCATGGCTATGGGTGTATATGGCCATACGGGGTGGACATGTTGGAGTCTAGGTGAGTCCCTGGTGGTCCAATGGGGTCGAGTGAGGTCTTATTTTGAAGCTCTCGTGTAGGAGCACTTGACTACACTAATGGTTCGTCCGTGTTCAATAGTCTGCGCATGCGCAGCCTGGCCCGTAGTATAGAAAACAGGCATTTTGGGTGCTATGTAGGGGTGTGTTTGGGATAGAGATGGGCTATTCACGGTTCGAATGGGTCGTGTGAGGTGTCAAAGTGAAGCTTGTGTGGGGTAGAGTCAGAATGGTGTGTTTTTGAATGCAAGTCGCGTTAATCTGCGCATGCGCAGTTGGTTATAGTAAGTAAAGTGGTCATTTTGGGGCAGTGAAGGAAGGTATTTGGGGTCGAGATGGGCTATTCACGGTTCGAATGCGTCCTGGAACGTGTCATTTTGTTGCTCTCGGGGTGTACATTCCGATTTGAGGGATGTCCGCGTCATCTGTGACGTCATTGATGACGTCATCGGTACGAGTAGTAGCGAAAGTGGACATTTTGTGGGTGCGTGGGGGTGTGTTTGGGGTAGAGAGGGACCATCCTTAGTCCGAATGCGTCCTGGAAGGTGTCATCTTGTAGCTCTCGGGGTGTACATTCCGATTTGAGGGATGTCCGCGTCATCTGTGACGTCATTGATGACGTCATCGGTACGAGTAGTAGCGAAAGTGGACATTTTGGGGGTGCGTGGGGGTGAGTTTGGGGTAGAGAGGGACCATCCTTAGTCCGAATGCGTCGTGTGAGGTGTCATGTTGTAGCTCTCGAGGTGTACATTCCGATTTGAGGCATGTCCGAAGCATCTGTGACGTCATTGTTGACGTCATCAGTAGGAGTAGTAGCGAAAGTGGACATTTTGGGGCAGTGAAGGAAGGTATTCGGAGTAGAGAGGAACCATCCTTGGTCCGAATGCGTCGTGTGAGGTGTCATGTTGTAGCTCTCGAAGTGTACATTCCGATTTGAGGCATGTCCGAAGCATCTGTGACGTCATTGGTGACGTCATCAGTACGCGTAGTAGCGAAAGTGGGCATTTTTTAGCAGTGAAGGATGTTATTTGGTGTAGAGATGGACCATCCGCGGTGCGAATGCGTCGTGTGAGGTGTCATCTTGTAGCAACGCCCACCAACGCCATTCCTAATGCTTCAACGCCCTGGTGAAATAGCTCAGAAGCTCTGATATTCCATGGAATTGTCACTAATTCTTCGAAATGCAGTGACGCCCTCGACGCCCGTCGTTACGCTTTAACACTCTAACATAACACTATGATATAGACCGGAGAGAGAACAACAACAAAAACAACAACAACAACAAGGATGACACATGAGAGAACAACAAAAACAAGAAGTTTTTTTTCATATAGTTTATTCTCCCCAATGTTACATCATACCCACGCTGGGGGAGCCGCGTTGGGTATATTTACAATTCAAGAAGATTCTTGTCCAATCAGAGGCCACCATTTGCATGTTTCATATTCGTTCCTGTCCGTTAGATGTATTCTTGTCCAATCAGAAGTCTCCATTTCAGAAAGTTCCATCTTCGGCCATGTTCGCTCTGAACCGTTTATTCTAATCACCGTCGGGCAGGCCAGGATACCGTTGAGGCAACATATCCTCAGATAGTTGTTTGCGCATTCTGAGAATCTATCAGTGCATGGGTGAATACTTTCATCCGATGGGGGTGGTGGTCAGTTTAACCACGAAGAACGTAACATTGGTGACCCTCTCCACTATCCATTTGATGTTGGGGCGTTGTTGTTGGGCCCATTCCAAGGGATCCACGGTGGCCAGGTTCTCCAGCATCGTCTCTAGCGACACCCGGTTAATGATGGTAAACGGTTGGTCAAATACCCGGATGTTACTGCTCGGGTAAAAGTATCGGACTTGATCTGTCTCCTTATGCTGCAGCACATAACCAAACGCCGAATTTAATTTGAAGGACGTTGCTTGGTCATTGAAGATGGCTTCCACGTAGCTGCGTAGACGGGCGAGGTCGGTCAGTCGAAAATTGTAGATATCTTGAATGGGGCGATGACGGTGGAAACAGTGCCGTATCATGGTCCAATGATGTCGATAGATGTCACACACAGACGCAGACACACAGGTAAACAGACACACACACACACACACACATGAGTGAGTGAGTGGTCATATAAGGTCGTTTGTACACCAGGTCATTGAGTGCACTTGACCTGCATCCTTTTCATGTTGTCGGATCATGTTTAGACATGTTGGGGTATGACGTCACTTTCGATGTGAATTGAAAGAAAGGAGATGGTACTGACCTGTTTGTGGGAGTTCGTTTGAGTGTGCTAAAAATAGATCACCAGCTAGCGTGCTATAAAAGGGAAGCGGCCTGGTCGTTTCATCAGACACTCTGTCAACCACCAAGATGTTCACTTGTACTACGTGCTCGAAAGCATTCACTCGTCTGCACGACTTGCGCCGCCATGAGGCTAGCAAGCACGAAGGAACCGCCCGGCATAGCTGTACGATATGTACACTGTCGTTTCAGCGCCCAGATCATTTACAGCGCCACACACGTGCACGCCATGAAGTACCCAAGCGTCCATGCGAAGAATGTGGTCGGATTTTCAAACTGACCAGTCAGTTGCTGCGACACCAACGCACACGACACCCTGTTCTGCAGTCACGTCTGCAGGTAGAAGAGTCCGTAGGCACCAGTATCAAGAAAGCGGGAACTCCCACCCATCGCACGAGGGTTGAAGATGATGATGTCGCCCTAATTCAACAGTCAAATTCCGACGACAAGACATTGGGCCAGATTTTGCACGACGAGGAGAGCAAAGTACACTTCGTGGACGAACCCATACATGTTCCTAGCGATCTGTTACACGAACACCATCCAGTGAGTGACATCTATCGGCGCCATTGGCATATGATCCGGCACTGTTTCTACCGTCATCGCCCCATTCAAGATATCTACAATTTCCGACTGACCAACCTCACCCGCCTACGCAGCTACGTGAAAGCCATCTTCAACGATCAAACTACGGCCTTCAAGTTGAATTTGGCGTTTGGTTATATGCTGCAGCATAAGGACACAGACCAAGCAGCCCGATATTTTTACCCGAGCAGTAACATCCGGGTATTTGACCAACCGTTTACCATCATTAACCGGGCGTCGCTACAAGCAATGCTGGAGAAACTGGACACCGTGGATCCCTTGGAATGGGCCCAACAACAACGCCCCAACACACAATGGGTCGTAGAGAGGGTGACCAATGTCACGTTTTTCGTTACCAAGCTGACCGACCACCCCCATCGGCTGAATGTGCCACCCTTGCACTGATGAATACCATAGCATGCAATACATACTCTATATGTCTGGTCCTCGACTTGGGGTAGTTGAACTGAGTGTGCTAAAAATAGATCACCAGCTAGCGCACTATAAAAGGGAAGCGGCCTGGTCGTTTCATCCGTTACTCTGTCAATTACCAAGATGTTCACTTGCACAACTTGCCAGAAGCAGTTTGCTCGAATAGAAAGTTTACGACGTCACGAGGCCTCCTCCCACAACGATGCACGGTATAATCTGTGCACGATCATTCAATCGGGAGGATAATTTACTGCGCCATGAGAAGGCACTCCACGAGGGTGTGACGGTACAATGTAACGATTGTGGTCGACTCTTCAAACGACCCAGTCGGTTAAGACAGCACCAACGTTTGATTCATGCCCCTTCCCCACGATTCGGGCGACAACATTCTACTAAAGAGGAGCCGCGGAAGGTCAGAGCCAGAGAAGATGAACCCGGGGAGACGAACGCCACTGGTGATGCGATGACGAAGAGCCCGCCTATACCCACAGTCCAGGAGGGCCTGGATATCCAGCCGGACCCCAGGGTTACGGTTTCGAGTCATACGCCTGACCACATCGAACATTTTTCGGAAGATGCAGTGGATGCCCCTAGCGATATGCTACAGGACGACCATCCAGTGAGTGACATCTATCGGCGCCATTGGACCATGATACGGCACTGTTTCCACCGTCATCGCCCCATTCAAGATATCTACAATTTTCGACTGACCGACCTCGCCCGTCTACGCAGCTACGTGGAAGCCATCTTCAATGACCAAGCAACGTCCTTCAAATTAAATCTGGCGTTTGGTTATGTGCTGCAGCATAAGGAGACAGATCAAGTCCGATACTTTTACCCGAGCAGTAACATCCGGGTATTTGACCAACCGTTTACCATCATTAACCGGGCGTCGCTAGAGACGATGCTGGAGAACCTGGCCACCGTGGATCCCTTGGAATGGGCCCAACAACAACGCCCCAACACCAAATGGATAGTGGAGAGGGTCACCAATGTTACGTTCTTCGTGGTTAAACTGACCACCACCCCCATCGGATGAAAGTATTCACCCATGCACTGATAGATTCTCAGAATGCGCAAACAACTATCTGAGGATATGTTGCCTCAACGGTATCCTGGCCTGCCCGACGGTGATTAGAATAAACGGTTCAGAGCGAACATGGCCGAAGATGGAACTTTCTGAAATGGAGACTTCTGATTGGACAAGAATACATCTAACGGACAGGAACGAATATGAAACATGCAAATGGTGGCCTCTGATTGGACAAGAATCTTCTTGAATTGTAAATATACCCAACGCGGCTCCCCCAGCGTGGGTATGATGTAACATTGGGGAGAATAAACTATATGAAAAAAAACTTCTTGTTTTTGTTGTTCTCTCATGTGTCATCCTTGTTGTTGTTGTTGTTGTTGTTGTTCTCTCTCCGGTCTATATCATAGTGTTATGTTAGAGTGTTAAAGCGTAACGACGGGCGTCGAGGGCGTCACTCAATTTCGAAGAATTAGTGACAATTCCATGGAATATCAGAGCTTCTGAGCTGTTTCACCAGGGCGTTGAAGCATTAGGAATGGCGTTGGTGGACGTTGCTACAAGATGACACCTCACACGACGCATTCGCACCGCGGATGGTCCATCTCTACACCAAATAACATCCTTCACTGCTAAAAAATGCCCACTTTCGCTACTACTCGTACTGATGACGTCACCAATGACGTCACAGATGCTTCGGACATGCCTCAAATCGGAATGTACACTTCGAGAGCTACAACATGACACCTCACACGACGCATTCGGACCAAGGATGGTTCCTCTCTACTCCGAATACCTTCCTTCACTGCCCCAAAATGTCCACTTTCGCTACTACTCCTACTGATGACGTCATCAATGACGTCACAGATGACGCGGACATGCCTCAAATCGGAATGTACACCCCGAGAGCTACAACATGACACCTCACACGACGCATTCGGACTAAGGATGGTCCCTCTCTACCCCAAACTCACCCCCACGCACCCCCAAAATGTCCACTTTCGCTACTACTCGTACCGATGACGTCATCAATGACGTCACAGATGACGCGGACATCCCTCAAATCGGAATGTACACCCCGAGAGCAACAAAATGACACGTTCCAGGACGCATTCGAACCGTGAATAGCCCATCTCGACCCCAAATACCTTCCTTCACTGCCCCAAAATGACCACTTTACTTACTATAACCAACTGCGCATGCGCAGATTAACGCGACTTGCATTCAAAAACACACCATTCTGACTCTACCCCACACAAGCTTCACTTTGACACCTCACACGACCCATTCGAACCGTGAATAGCCCATCTCTATCCCAAACCCACCCCTACATAGCACCCAAAATGCCTGTTTTCTATACTACGGGCCAGGCTGCGCATGCGCAGACTATTGAACACGGACGAACCATTAGTGTAGTCAAGTGCTCCTCCACGAGAGCTTCAAAATAAGACCTCACTCGACCCCATTGGACCACCAGGGACTCACCTAGACTCCAACATGTCCACCCCGTATGGCCCTATACACCCATAGCCATGCAGTATAGGCCTATGGGCCTACCCAGGCCTTGGTGACTTTTTTCAAAAATTTCACCGATTCGCTCCGCAACACTTCCTATCATGTTCTACATGACGAGACGTGAAAAACGAGACCCCACAACCCTACCGCAAATGTATAGAAGTAGGTTTCCCAGGGGGATAAACATTGAACCTATACCCCCAGTATGGGACTATATGGGTCTCGGTGACTTTTTTCAAAAATTTCACCGATTCGCACGGGGACACTTCCTATCATGTTCTAAATGACGAGACGAGTAAAACGAGACCCCACAACCCTACCGCAAATGTATAGAAGTACGTTTCCCAGGGGGACAAACATTGATCCTATACCCCCAGTATGGGACTATATGGGGCTCGGTGACTTTTTTCAAAAATTTCACCGATTCGAGCCGGGACACTTCCTATCATGTTCTAAATGACGAGACGAGTAAAACGAGACCCCACAACCTATACCGCAAATGTCGAGAAGTAAGTTTCCCAGGATGGTCCTATACCTCCCATACCCCATATAGGCATTTTCCCGTAATTTAGGATAAAGTCCGTATTCCGTATTTTTTCAGGAAAAATTTTACATACACCCACCCTGGAACTAGGGGGAGATAACTCTATTGATAGGCAAGCCCCGTTAAGCCCGGCGACCTATATACCCCCCATACCCCATATAGGCATTTTCCCAGGTTTTTCGATAAAGTCCGTGTTCCGTATTTTTTTTTTTTCAGGAAAAATTTTACATGCACCCACCCATGCTTGAATATACTTCACTTTGATACCTCATTCGACCCAATCGGCTCATTAGGGGCTCCCCTAGATTCCAAAACGTCTATTTCCATACCCTTGGGCCACCGCGCATGCGCAGAATGCCGATATTTCAACCCCACACCCAGTCCATCAGATGCCCCTTCACGAATGCTTCACTTTGATACCTCATATGACCCCATTGGACCATTAGTAGCTCCCCTACATCCCAAAACGGCTATTTCCATACCCTTGGGCCACCGCGCATGCGCACCATAAAACCCGGCACCAAATTTGTAAAAGCGCATATCATTGGTGGAAATGATAAGAAGGCGTAAATTTACGACTTACGGCTAAATGAATTACAGGCATCCTGTAAATACGAATTATGGCAGGCTTGGCATTTACAGGTATCCTGTAAATACGAATTGTGGCAGGCTTGGCGATTTTATACCATGGTACAAAATAATTACAGGCATCCTGTAAATACGAATTATGGCAGGCTTGGCATTTACAGGTATCCTGTAAATACGAATTGTGGCAGGCTTGGCGATTTTATACCATGGTACAAAATAATTACAGGCATCCTGTAAGTACGAATTATGGCAGGCTTGCCATTTACAGGCACCCTGTAAATGCGAATTATGGCAGGCTTGGCATTTTATACCATGGTATATATTATTTACAGGCATCCTGTAAATGACGAATTCTGGCAAGGATGGCCAACCATAGGCGCAGCGTGCAAGATCTATGGCGGTACGTCCGTAACTTGTGTCTAATTCCGCTTAACCCGGGGCTAGGGGCTGTATGAACGTATGTATTTGAAGATCCTCATAATGATCATATGAACACTCACAATCAAAGCGTGACTGAGATACATCATACTCTAGATAACGACTTAAGCGAAAGCGATTTTTTATACATTTGTTTCTCTACGTTTCCTAATACAAGGGTACCGTAGCATAGTTGTTGTTGTTGTCTGGGTATGTTGAAATTCCCGTGCAAATTGAAATTTGACGTGGCTGGAAGTTCAGCTCTGTGGTGGAGCGTATATCTGGACTTCCCTATTGGTCAATATTTTGGGGGTTTCTCGGCTTGCTCTCTAAGTTGTCTGATCTCCATGTTGATTTTTTCGACACCTGGCTTCGTTTGCCTAGATTTACGTGGAATGAACGCGGTTTCCTGCTGCAAAATTCCTTTGTGAACTGTTCTCATTCATTTATAACGAATCATATTGCAAAACGCCATTTTACGCTTACTCTTCATTGGAGCCCACTGTACCTTCCCTTACTGTCCAGAAGTGTCTTTGAAGTAACTTTAAAGTGTGGCCATATTTTAACCTTGAAGTGCAACGCTCAGATTCAGAGGTGTGCTTGCAGTGTGGGTATTGTTTTGTGGCAATGCCATATAAGGGCATTGAAGTCACAATGAAGTCACTTGGAAGTACTTTTGAAGATTGCCTCAAATATGTTAATAAGGTACTGCAAAGGCACTTCATCCACCGTTCCACAGAAGGGTAACCTTCAAAGGCACTTCTGAAGGACTAGGGGCCGTACGAACCCATGTACTTCAAGATCCTCATGGTACTCATATGAACAGTCACAATCAAAGCGTGACTGAGATACATCATTCTTTAGATGACGACTTTACAACGAATATTATGGATTAAGAATACTGATCAGCGATACGGATTTGATCTTTTTGGAACATCATGATGTCTTGCCGGCATCATTGAAATCTGTTGACCGCTTCTCTCTTGCAGGAAACAAGCCTATATATGTTTATGTATACTATTATTGTCTTTTTGAATTTGGTGCTAATACTGTTATATGGAATATGGAGTAGGTCTTTGGATTATGGACGCGGATATTCTCTAATGGACGACGGCTGAATTATGAATGACGGACCAGACGCTTGTAATTTTACCTGTGTATGCCTGGATTCTGCTGGTGGACAAGTTGTCCCCGAGGCCGGGCCCCTGCACACACAACATTCATAATGGATACAACAGAAAGAAAATACAGTAAGACAGACCCAAGGAACCTTAGTGCAGGTTCCTCGGCCGAGTCTCTAATAGTTCGAAATGCACTAAGACCTTTTTCAATCCAAATGACAGATATATTTCTGACCGCAAAGCAAGGTCACGACATCAAACCTTGTAACATTGCGCTTGATGATTGTTTAGCACCGAATTCTACATGTAATAATTTCAAGATTTCTATATGTGGACACCGTGGATGTCTCAAGTGTCCACTCTTTAATACTTCAGCGTCATTTAGTTCCTAGTTAACTGGTAACTCATATTCTGTAAACTCGTATGTTGATCTTAGTTGTTCTACTACAAACTAAATTTATTTAGTTTCCTGTAAGAAGTGTGGTCAACAGTATGTTGGCAAGACCACCCAAAGACTCCATCTTAGGGTGATTGGTCACAGAAAATCCGTTAGGAAAAAGCAACTGCTTATAGGTAAGCATTTTTCTGGACCCGACCATGGCTGGGACAACTTTAGTATTCAGATCATAGACGTCGTCTATCCATCTACCAAGGATTCCCCCTTTGGATTTGAGAGAAAAAGCCGAGAGCGGGAAATATTCTGGATGCTAGAACTTGTGTCAGTGTTTCCGTATGGTTTAAATGATAATGTCAGTGGGTTCGGCAATGTTACAAACCGCCGTTCAAATATATCCAATATTACCCAGCTATTTAAACCCCATCAACGGAGACATCGCAGCCATGGTAGGAGAAAGTTTAATAGTGCGATGATTCACGATCATATCACTTCAAATTACTTAGTGGGTTTAACTAACACACCCAATAGTATACATAGCTTACGTACACTTCTGTATGCGTTACCTCTGAGAGCTTTAAATCATATAGCCAGAGATATACAACAATCTGCGTCCTCAGGAAATATATACCACCCAAGATCTCTAAAGTATGTCAAGATATAGCGTATTTTCGGTTGTATCGTCCAGTGAACATAATCGAAACATCCCAAGATCGGCTTTTCTTGAAACTCAACTACTTAGATAAAGGACTGGACATTATTAATTTACCTCGAATCCTGAATGATCCAGAGGTACGCAATACTGTACCAAACTATTTTAAGTTCACAGAACCTCCTTGCATTTCATATAAGTATACTAAATCTATAGCCACAAAAATATTCAAATAGTCTAATGCTGTCAAGGAATTTGACTGGAACTTATACACGTCGCGGGGGCTATAGTTGTGATTGTGAATTGTCGAACTTTATCTATACACCATGCAAACATGTTGTGACTGGTGACCTTGCTGTGGTGAGTGATAAGGACCTAAGATTATTCCTGATGAAGGGATCTAAATATAGAGAGCCGAGAAATATAAATCTGAAGGCCGACCAGAAGATAGTTCTGTCTGCTTTGGAACAGTACGTTATTGATTGGTGTAAGCGAGAAAAAGTTGAACCTACAGCACTCGATGATTGGCTGGACCTCACCAAGAGCAAGGTCGTTGAAACAATCCGCCATATTGACAGAAGTACCCTTCCCCAAGCAAAACAAGTACTGAGAAACCCCAATTCGCAAAAAGTTCTAGCAAATCTCCGGAGTAAATTCGTCCTAGTCCCAGCAAACAAAGCTCCAAATAATATAATATTCTTATGTAAATATTACTATTACCAGGTGCTGGTTGAAGAATTGAGTGTAAACATATCGTCATCAAATACGCCTACTTACTCTCAAACTGCATTTACTTTGGAAGATTTATTTAACAATCACAAAACGTTTCTCAAGGAAAGAGGTATTTGTCTTCCAACCAAACATAACGATATACCAAAAGTACACTGGACTCCCAAAATGCATAAATCACCATACAAAGCTAGATCCATAGCTGGTTCTAGAAGCTGCACCACCAAGCTTCTTTCAGCCCTGTTGACGAGGGCCCTTCAGGAGGTAAAAGCATTTGGGAAAGGTATTGCGCCACTATTTCTAAAAACTCTGGCGTTGAATGTATGTGGATATTGAAAAACTCAAAATGTCTTACGGAAGAACTTGATGCTAAAGGTCACATACCGTATAGACATGTATCCACATGAGATTTCTCGACTCTCTATACTACAATCCCTCAGCAGGACCTTATTGACCGTCTAAGTTCATTAATAGTATCCGTGTTCAAGAAAACTGATCGTAGATATATTAATATCGGAAGCCATAAAGCATTCTTCAGCTCTACAACATCCAAGAGATATCATTCATGGGATGTTTCTTTGTTTATAGAGTTGCTTGAATTTCTCATTAAAAATATCTATGTGAAATTTGGCAACACAATATATCAACAGCATATAGGTATTCCAATGGATACTAATTGTGCACCCCTATTAGCTGACCTATATCTGTTCTCTTATGAATATGACTATATGCAGGCGCTTTCAAAAACCGATCCATTCAAAGCCCGTTCCTTCTCATTCACCAAACGCTATATAGACGATCTTCTCGCTGTGGATAACCTCTATATAAATGACGCAAGGATATATATCCACCTTCACTGGATTTGAAGGAAACTACAGATAACCCTACAGGCACATCGTATTTAGACCTATATCTCTATAAAAATGAAGCGGGCCTTCTCTCTCGTCGAATGTATGACAAAAGAGATGATTACAATTTCAACATCGTAAACTATCCCTTTCTGGACAGTAATATTCCAGTGGGACCTGCATATGGCGTATACATATCACGCCTAGTAGCATTTGCTAGATCCTGTGTTAAATGTGACGATTTTAATCAACGTCGCAAAACATTGTTGCAGAAACTTATAAAACAGGGCTACACCACCAAGCGCCTCCACTCAAAGTTTTTCAAATTTGGCGATACATATCGCATGATGATAGCAAAATACGAGCGTAGCGTGCAAGATCTATGGCGTTACGTTTCGTAACTTGTGTCTAATTCCGCTTAACCCGGGGCTAGGGGCCGTATGAACCCATGTACTTCAAGATCCTCATGGTGCTCATATGAACAGTCACATTCAAAGCGTGACTGAGATACATCATTCTTCAGATGACGACTCTACAACGAATATTATGGATTAAGAATACTGATCAGCGATACGGATTTGGTCTTTTTGGAACATCATGTCTTGCCGGCATCATTGAAAACTGTTGACCGCTTCTCTCTTGCAGGAAACAAGTGAGTGAGTGAGTGAGTAGGATTTAACGTCGTTTTCAACATTGTTTCAGTCATATCACGACGGTGCAGGAAACAAGCCTATGTTTATGTATACTATGATTGTCTTTTTTGAATCTGGTGCTAATACTGTTATATGGAATATGGAATAGGTCTTTGGATTATGGACGCGGATATTCTCTAATGGACGACGGCTGAATTATGAATGACGGACCAGACGCTTGTAACTTGAAGTACCTAATTAGAATATATGCGGCACTTTAATGTCCTTATATGGCAAGGCACTTCATCCACTCTTCTACAGAAGGATACCTTTCATATGCACTTCTGAAGTGCTGTTGAAGTACCTTATTAGTATCATAGCAAATTCGTGTAATGAAAGGTATGTAGCCACGAGATATTTACTTTCCCGGAAAAGAAGACACAAATATATATTTGAGCACAGAACGTTTTATTTAGAGAAAGCACTGGGAGTGAGACAAAACAGTACATGATAAAATATTTACACTAAACCTGGTGGTTCTTAACAAGAAACGTGTAGTTTATATAACCACTAGCACAAATCCTTGAGACAACATACAGCACAGTATTATGAGAATGAGATGGTATGGTATGAGAATGTATTGCAGTATTAGTATTATTATTCAAGCATGACAGTCTACTTATCCAACTTGAACTTGAAGCAGCAGATCTTTCGAAGGATAGTTTGCTGTAGTTGCCCTGAGGTCCACTTGGATGTAATCCAACCTTTGCTGAAACCCACCAGTCTGAATTATGGACCTCTTGGCCTGTTGCGAGAAATACATGCATATAATTAAAACCTGATCAATTGTATATATGGTTCCGTATGACATGCAATATCCAGTTCTTCTTTTTTTTTAATACACTCAGGATGATTGAATAGGTTGACTACCATAAAGGGTAAAGAATGAAACACATCCGTACGATTCACAAAAGATTGATAAAAATGTCTAATATCCTTTCTTTAGTACTCCATGATATACAACAATGGAGATAAACAGTTTGTGCGACGTTCTAACCAATATACACTAAGAAGATATCAACCACACATCAACCATACCTAGGTGTGCAAATTAAAGTTCCTGTCAGTCGAGTGGCTGCTTGAAGTGAGCCGAATTTCTTGTAGCAGCTGTATTCTGGAATATTAAGGTATACAATGTAAGAAACAATCATGTGAATTTTTATAATTTGTCTTTGTTTATTTCTGGTTCAACTAAATCTCCATACAGGTTTTCAAATAACAAATAAATGCTTATTAACTATAAATTGTATTCTTAAATTTTTGAAATGAAATGAAATGTTCTCATTTCTCAAGATGTGGGTAGAAATGTACAATTGAAGTGTGTGCAGATCCTTAGCTTTGGTATATGAATAGTGTAATCAATAGACAAGGAAAATATAACCTGTTATAATGATTGAAAGTCTAATCATAGTTGATTATACTTTTTCCTGATTACAGCTAAAAATAGGTTATGCTAACATTTTATTATCAATATATTTTAAAACATATTTCTTTACTATTTTGTCAAAAATTTGGTATGGAAATATTCTCTAATCTTCTGGAAGAAACAAAAATCAATAAATTTTATAAATCAATAAACTGTTGAAAACAACAAGATAATTTATTTAGAGCTACCATCCCCCCAACCAGTTAAATCCTCTTAGTTTGACATGAACAGGAAGTATACAAGCAGTTTTGTGATAAAAATATCTCACCCTGAGGGGATTTCCTCCATGTGTGCATGCCAATCTTCATATGAGGTCCCCAAGCCTGGGGTTTCCAAGCTGACAATTCACACAGTCATGACAATGGCAATCCAGACTCAGCCTTGATGAACCTTGGTAGATCTGAAAGTGATACTGAGACAGAGATATGGATATTTCTTTGTGAAAGCCATGCTATATGACCCATTAAATTTGACTGCAATTATAAGGTGAAGTACATTATTGCAACCAGTCCATATAGCAATGTATATTGAGGCCAGTATTTTAATATGCCAAGTATGTCAAGGGAAACTTGTTGATAATAATAGTTGATACTCATGTCTCCCACTGTTCAGCTCAGTTTTTTGCTTACTAGGTTGTGAAAAAAGAAGAATTATAGTTATATTTATAATTTACTTACCATATCACTAGCTACACTCATCACCATCTGCAATACAGTTCTTCAAACCTCCATACTTCTAGCTTAACATGAACAAATCCATCTGATTTTTGCACACCTCTGAGGTCAGCCATTTTTGTTGTTGTTGATGGTGGCGCCCCCGGTGGTCAATTAAATTTTCAAGGGCAGATAGCTCCACCCATTTTGATGAGACATTTAAGAGGGAAAAGACTATCAGAAACAGAAATTATATATATATTATATTTAAACAATTGATAATAATGAAGAGGATAATTTTAAGTATTCTTTAATGGACATTTTTTGTTGCTGACATTATGTTAGAACTGATTCTTTTAAAAATATTTTCCCATTTTGTCAAATTTAACTATAAAATCATGGGTTTGGACTGATTATAAAATCTGAATTCAACAAGATTTCTTATCTAATATGATACTATTTTGATAACACTAATATGTGAGAGACTGATATTATTAACATATTTATTGTATTCAAATGGAAACCCATAGTACAGATCACTGTCGAAGATCCAAAAGAGTGTTCACAGTTCTGAGTAATATGTCAGTAACCACATGTGAATATTTTACACAGTTGAAGCTATTTTGAACTGTGAAGTACAAATCTGATGTTTAGTGGTTTCATGGAAATGAGATTTGATAACACTGAGTGAAATCAACTCCGCCAACTTTAAGCTGGGATATTCCCAGAGCTAATTAAGATCATTGAAACTTGTATACATGTGGTTCTATAACTACAATAATGTTATGTAATGTTATAATGTTATGTTACTGTAAAAGTTTGTGGGAAAATTTCAATAATCTAGAAATCCTATTGGATTGAATCTTATAGGATTTGTCAGAATCTTACAGGGTTTTTTAGAATCTTATAGGATTTTTCAGAATCTTATAGGATTTTTTAGAATCTTATAGGATTTTTTCAGAATCTTATAGGATTTCTCAGAATCTTATAGGATCCTATAATATATCTTTTCAAGGGGAAGTCCCCCAAGTTATGCTATAAAACTGACTTTTATACTCCTTTCGCATGCTACTTTAAAACGTTCCCCTTCGTGGTCTTGGAAGATGAATCCCGTCATTCGACGCATCCGTTTATACAATAAATAACTTCTCACAGACATATAATTACAAAATCAGCGATCCCGAATGGCTTCTCTTCAAAAAAAAAAGAAAACATATTCTTTTGACAACCCCATGTGAAACATCGTTATTTAGAACCTTAGCCATCAAACCTGAAATCCAAGCTGCTAATCGTCTCTACTTCCCCATTGTCGGGTTTGACCATTCCCTCTCCCAACCTACGTGACCTATCAAATCCAAATGAACATTTCTTTGGTCAGGCAGCGACGTTAGCTTCGCGCAGGCGTTTTTCACCACTTCTTCCATGTCCTATCTCAGGTTTAGCTGTAAATGAGTATGTCCCCTTCAAAATTGTTCTCATCATACGATTAATCAAGGCCAGGGCATCAACCAACCCATTGCCAAATGGTATATTCTCAAATTGGAAGATACTTTTGGGCGTAATTGAGTATATTGAGTAAAAGCTACTGGTCAGTGTGGCAAACAGTTCTTCCGTATTTAGTACAAGCTGAAGAGTAATGCGAGTCAGCAGGCTCAGTGACATCCATCTCTACTTTTGTTTGACCTCTTTTAGAGCGATATCACACGTGGCAACTGCAAGCGGATATGGCTTTAGCTTTTTTTTATTTTTCTTTGATTTTTATTCTGTGCTTACGTTTTCAAAATTTGTCAACAACGGTGTAGGGGCCACGCCATTATTATTATTATTATTATTATCCGTGGGCAAGAGCACTAAAAATTTGCCCCAAACAATGAATTTCCGGTCATCTGTGCGCCATAATATCTCTTATACTGGTATTTGGACTTACTCAGTTTGTTTAGCTAATTTGTGGGCGGTCTCTTAAATCTAAGACGTATTGACACGTGTTTGAACCTCCAAATTGTCTGTCTTTGAGTCCACAACGCTTTGACAATGGCCACGTTTGTCAAAACAGCTCAAAGTGACAAGCAAAATGCGAAACGGAATTTTAAGATAATCCCTATATTAGCGACGCTGTGAAGGATATATACCCCCCTTCACTGGATTTGTAGGAAACTACTGATAGCCCAGATGGAACATGATCTCTGGACCTATATCTTTATAAGAATGGTCATGGCTTTCTCTCAAGTCGACTCTACGACAAGAGAATCGATTACGTTTTCGACATAGTTGTCTAACCTTTTCTGGATAGCAATATTCCAGAAGGACCTGCGTATGGCGTATACACATTTCTCCTGGTAGCATCTGCTGGATCATGTGCAGACTGTGCCGATTTAATCGAAGCCACATGCCAAATGCCACATGCTTTGTCAAATGCCTCCATTGAAATTTCCAAAAACGTTGTGATAAATATCGTACATTGACGGCAAAGTAAATCATAGCGTGCAAGATCTCTGGTGCTACGTCTTGTAACTTGTGTCTAACTCAGGACTAGGGGCCGTTTAAATATGATGTGGTTTACATCTCCATGGTTTTCAAATGAACATCCACAATCAAAGTGTGACTGGGATACATTCTGTGGAGAAATACTTGGAAATTCATTGTCATTCGAAACGGGTCTTTCACTTACTGACGCGAATTATCTGCAAAAACAAAATGTGTCACTTTCAAAACCATGCCAAAAGAAATGCGTCAAGATCTTAATTGTGATTTCATTATACTCCCAGTATCCTACACTTGTTATGTGTGAAGCTGAAGTAACTTATGGAGTTTGGTGGGACCATTGCTCACTTGGTTAGCGAATAAATAGGCATCTCCGTTGAACACTTCTTTCTATTTGTTCTCGTATTGATCCTTGTTCACACAATAAGTTCGCAAATGGATTTCTTTAATCATTGAAGATGGTGGTGTGTCCAAAAAACGCAGATGACATTTGTGGGATACTGCTAACTGATGTCGGAGAGGAAAACACTCGACTACGCAGAGCCTACACAACTATCAACCTAACAGGTCCACCCGTTGTTGTCAAGTCGGGGAATACTCATCCTAGTATGCTACAACTGCATTTTGATATGGAAAATGACTCTAGAGAAACAAGGGTCCCTGAAAGACAGTCTCCATCATACTCTCGTCAGATGTTGGATGGAAACGATCCAGAGATCAGCGGGATTATGGAAGTTCCAACTGTGAATCCCAGGCTCAGATGTATTATCTGTAAAACCAGATTTCCTAATAAGAAAATCTTGGATCAGCATTGGAAAGAAGTCCATGATAAATACATCGAAATTGTGGAACAGACCCCAGAAATCCCAATGGAGTGTCCTGTTAAAGCTGATAGGGAAGAATCTACAGATTTATCAATGGAGTGTTCATCTGTCACAGCTGAAGGTTCAACACAGTGCTCTGGCACAACTGATGGTTTGATAGAACAATCTCTCTCAGTCGATGGTTCAACAGAGTGCTCCGTTAAACAAAATGGTGGGTTTGCGGTTGGGGGCAAAAAACCTCACAAATGCTTAATTTGTGGAAAGGTTTATACAGGATTGTCTAGAGCGAGAAAGCATTTGAGATTACATACTCGGCGGAAGCCCTATGCATGTTGTCAGTGCGACAAGTGGCATTCACAATTACATGTACACACACACACTGGAGAGAAACCTCACCTGTGTTCAGAGTGTGGAAAGTGATTGATCAGCAGAAACAGTCTCAAAGAGCATAATAAGAGAATCCACTTGAAAAGTCAATAGAGGTTGCATGCATGTAAAATATGTGGGAAACGTTTTGAACATCTCGCAAAACTTAAGGCGCATGAGGGAACCCATTCAACTGAACAACCGTATCTCTGTACCGTTTGTGGTAAAAAATTCAAGAATGTGTGATCTTTTCAAGCTCACGAAAGGAAGCCTTCTTTATCAAATACCAACCCAGAACCATTGGCGAAATACAGCTGTACTAATTGTCAGAAGTAAACTAATTTTAATTAATCAAATAACAGTGACCCATGAACAGCAATGCTTACATTGTCCTGAAGAAATCCATTCCCTCAGAGAATTACGGGATCACAGACGTGAATGTCCTGCAAGGAAACTAGAAATCACAAATGATCAAAATCAATGGGTAGACAATATTTTGGAGGATGACATGATAAATTTACCAGAACAAAACAGATTGTGACACCAATATGATTTTTTTTTTTTTTTTTCATGTTCTGAAATGGAGAGCTTAATCTTTGGTTATGTTCGTAAAGCAAAAACTAAAGGACCTAGCGCGCTTTAATGAGGTTTTGGTCCCCATGAATGAAGGCACGGAAGATTTTGTTTCAGTGATGTTATGGTATAGCCTGAGTATTTCCCGGGCTCTATTAAGTGTTTTGTATAGTCTCGTCATGAAGTGGTGAATTTGAGCTGATTCGATGCGAAAACAAAACCATTTTCTCCCCGTAAACATTTGAATCCAGTCCAGAACCAAGATAAATTTCCTCGCAAAAATATTAATTGGTTGTGTCAGTGGCTAATTGTTGCCCAAAACTGTTTTGGTTCTGGAGTGACTTCATATGTCTACAGGGAGAAAAAAGCAACAATTTTCCTCGAAACCGATGATTTGCACAGATTCACTGAGCTGCGGTTTGGAGTGCCATAATGAAATATCAAGTTTTGTTCAGTTTAAGCGTAAACTACTTTATCTTGTTGTATTGATGTTAGGGGTTTTGAATAATAGCACCTTGAAGAAGTGGATTTGTGCATAATCGTTTGTTTCGAGGTGAAAACAACACCCTTTTCTCTCCGTTGTCATATGAATCCAGTCCAGAACCAAGATAAACTTTACCTTGAAATATTTGTCGAGTCACTGATTATTTGTTGCCCAAAACTGCTTTGGATCTGGACTGTCTTTATCTGTTAACCGAGAAAAAAGGCACCGTTTTCACCTTGAGACGGACGATTTTGCATAAATTCACTGCCGGTACTTCAAGATACTGTTTTAAAAAATACTCAGAGGCTGAAAAATTCTATATAACAAGATAGTATACTTTAAGCAACTCGAGGTAAGGGAACAATATTTTGTGTATGATATTTAAATTAGAAACCACACAGTTAAGCCAGGCTGTTACCTTCAATCTAAATGATCAGGCCAAAATGTCTAACTGTGGCAAAGTTTATGTAGCATTGTTTAGAGTGAGAATACCCTTTAGGATACATGCCAAACTGAAGCCGTATGGCTGAAGTCAATGCGACAAAGTCAGTATTGCCAAAGATGGCCTTGACGAACATATGCTCAGACACACCGAAGAAAACCTCCTCGTTCGGCGTGTGGAAAATATAAAAAATAGAAGCGGGATTTCCTTCTCAAATATAGATTTTTATTGGCTACCGACACATGGGACAGTCGTTCTTGAACTCTGTTTTCCCCCTTGCCTGCTCTTTCATGGAATCGATAACCATTTTAGTACGTTAAAATAGTTATACAAATCTGTCACTGGAGTGCAGACATAAGTTTTAATGGAGAAAATTTAGACTGAGAGTTTGAAACCCGGAGATGGCGCTTCATACATTATGGTTTCCTGTCCAAAAAGTGTTCGAAAGTTTGTATTTTGAAGTGGGAGAGCATTACTCAGATAAAAACTTTTTCTACGAAATGAAACGAAAACGAAATGCTCGAATCAGGTGACATAACCAGGAAGCGTTCAAAATAGTTATCTGCCCCTAAATGTGACTCCAATCCGCGTTTACTCATACTCCGGCGTACTGACCGTGGAAGACCGAGATTTTTTAACTTGATAGGTAACTGAACTATATGGTCAGAGAAGTGACTTGAAACGAAGAGGGAATCAAGAAGGTTTTCAACGCACAATGGGGACCGGAAACATGAAGCATACAATTTAAATGTTATAGCACTGGGGTGTATCAACCTGTAACCATCTCGGTCATCTATACACGGTAAGACTGACCCTGGGATCGTGTGTATCCATTCTCAGCCTACTTTCGGCAACTATAACGGGGATTCCCCCCGAAAACAACCCCACGTGACATTGTCAGCCAATCAAGTAAAATCTACCGAAGTAACTCCAACGTAACCCGCCATTTTCGAGTCATGTGATGTTCTACTTCTTCAAATTTACAGACCTACACCTCTTGAATGATACGGAAGTTATTCATATCTGTATCTCTTGTAAGCCCAGGCAATATATGTTTTAGAAGTGGAATGAAAAACCTGTAATTTATCAGATTTCTCGAGTCTGTTCTCTGCCGGATCAAGGCCGAACAGAATCCGGTAAAGTACCGGATATCGCTCCGCGATAATAGAGACACACGATTCGCAAGCCATCTTATGGATGGCGAAGTGTACGCAAATGTGGGGTCTATATGTCGTCATTAAATGGCCACAGCTGTTGTCGAAAGTTCATGTGACTTTGTTAGGATTCGCGGTATTGCTAAAAGGGACATAAGTGTACCTGACGACCAATGGGAGCCCGCAATCTGTTTGAGTCAAAAGGCTGTAACATTTCCGCAGCTATGAGATCTGAGAGAGTGACCGTACGTCACAGAAAAAAAGGTCGGAAATGGCATTAACCTAACTTCGTGCATTTATAGCTTGTCATACCGGGGTCGTTTTCAGCACGTTGCGTAAACCCAGGAGAAGATCATCATGGGTAAATTAAAAATGGATGAATTAGGGTGTAGCTGGAAAGTAGTGGGGGTCTTTTCGTATTTCTCCAGAATTAGTAATTATTTTTACGTAAAAGTGCTCAAAACTATTTTATCTCAATAAGATGATTATTTACTAATTTGCCAGACAGTTTCAGCGAAGAAATTTTTAAAAACAATCGAAAAATCATACACAAAATGGGTCATTATGACGTCATCGAAGCGACCCATAATCAGTTTCAACAAAATGGCAAATTTGTAAATGGTTTATAAAAGAAACTCTTTCAGAATATTCTCCACCTTGCCAGGATTCCCCACCCCCACTCCATCCTGGAATTAGGACTGGAAAGGCCCAATTTATCTGTTATACCGTTACTATATATATTTTTTCAGAAAACAAAAGAAGCATCTAGTACCCCCTCTTGTAAAATCAGGGTACATGATCTTGGTAGGACAGGTTAAGATTTTCGGATGGCTGAGGTCGTTGGAGCGCGAGCGTACAGCTGTAGACGCGAGTAACGTATTTCTTGTTTGTTCTTGGGCGTCAAATCCGCTCCCATGTATCTCAAGAAAGCCGTCACCAAGGTGGGCAATAATTATGCTGGGGAGGTGGTAGATATCCGACTAGGGCTAGAATATGTAGCAGGCACTTCCGTAGAGGCAGATGTAAAAATCTTGACAGACTGCCAATCTGCTGATGACGTGTCTAGCTTTTCTTCAGACATTCCAGGCAACCGAGCAGAGCGCTATTAGAACCTCAGCTAGAAACATTTTAAGACGCGGAGGAAGTGTCCGATGCCACTGATGCCCAGGCCACCGTGGAATAAGAGACAACGAGATTGCTGCTGAGTATGCTAAATCCGCAGCAGTAGAGGCTCAGTCTATGCAGTCAGCATTCACAAATGATAAATCTTCACTGTTTCGAAGGCGGTATATAGTTAAATGGCAACGACGGTTGGAAAACTCCACAAAGGTAAGCGGTGTCCATGCTGTGATCAAGAAGACAAACACCAGGTATTTTTTCCATAAACACAGAGGGAGAGAACAAAGCTGCCTGAACCAGATCCTCAGTGGTCATACCAAACTGAAACATCATCAGGTGAAGCTGAACACCAACTTAACGTCAGCAGACTGTAGTGTCTGCAATGTGCCTGAGACAGTACAGCATCACGTCCTCCAGTGCTCGAGATTTGAGGAAGAACGCGATTCTCTGATGGACAAAGTGAATCAGACTCTGCGTCTTTCCAACAGGGAGAAGGATCTATTGCAGATCCACAAGTGGATCACAGTGAGGTCTTCTCAAGGGAGCACAATTCTGAGATAGTGAGAGCATTCTGTGACTACCTGGGAAAGACCTACCCTCCCTAGAACATGTAATTAAATTAGTCGCATCAGCTGTGCCCTCCACACAAGGGTTGTAACTAACATAACCATGTTTCTGGGTCATTCTCACAGAAAGGCACATTTTCACTTGGGGAAATATGTCAAAATCAACATCACCAATGACTACAGAATTTGATTGCAACAGATTCTCCATTGACAAAACTCTTTATAATGCATACAATAAATGCAGACATTCCGAACAATAAACTTTTCGTAACACTTAACGGTGGAGTTGTCTTCAATCATGTCAGTGGTGTTACACAGGAATGATCAGTATATTGGGCACTAAGAGAACAGAAATAGGAAGATATACACATGCTGGGCAATAGATTGCATGTAACTATGACTATTGATAAAAAAATATTGAAGTTAGGAAAACAAGTTTGTTTTTAATATCCTAATTATGCTACTTAGCTCACCAAAATCAGCCAATTGGGCCGCATGTATCAACCATTCATGTAGATTCTGTATAATAAAACCTATTTATTCTTGATGCTGACTTTAAACTAATCGAGTTTGTTTCTTTTTCAAAATATGGGACAATTTAAACGAGTGTTTCTGAATTTCTAGACCATTCTTGCATCCGTAACACCACTGACAATCCGGTGACACCACTGGCCTCGTGTAACACGTACCACTGATTAATTTGTTCATCGACGCAAAAATGCAGTTGCAAGTGAAGAATATTTAGGGGCAAAACAGGTATATGAAAAACCTTCTGATAAAACTGCTTATTCTTCTTCAAATAGTTATCTAACTGAAATGTAACACCAGTGACAACCCGGTAACACCAGTGACCTCGAGTAACACCACTGACCTCGTGTAACAACAGTGACCAATTTGTTCATAGAGGCAAAAATGTAGCCGTGAGTGAAAGCGATCTAGGGGCAAAACACGTATATGACAAGACTCCTTAACTTAGTATTATTGGGAAGAAAGGTAAATTCAAGTTGTACTGAAATTTGGAGCAAAATCATCATAATTGTCAATGGTGTTACCCTACAAATAGTAACACCACTGACCGGTAACACCACTGACATTTTGGAAGGAATCAATTGTTGCTCCCTCGTATATTGTCGTGACGGTCCAAGAACAATGATTTTGTAATTCATACGCACATTTCTTTATTACCAGTTAATATTTTTACTCGGGAGCCACTACATGTTGATCCTGAGACGGAACACCACTGACCGGTAATAAACATACGCTGAAAATTTGGAGCTAGAAATGACTGAAATACTGAAAAGAGTTTCATAAAACACTTCTTATGGAATCTCAAGTTTACCCGCACTTGGAAAAGAAGCCGCCTGGTGGCAAATCTTTGTTTCTAATTTAAGCGTTCGCTTTTTGGCTCCGATTTCAGTTACAGTAACACCAATGACCCGAAAACCAGTTACAGACCTTTGCCCATGCCATTTTCACAAGATAATCTGCTCTTGTAAAAAATATATTCATATATTGAAAGAACAGATGCAGCTGGTTGCCAAAAAGGTAGAATAATGTAGAACAAAAGAATTTTTGGCAACTTTATCGTGGTATCAAGTAGGTCACTACAGCCAGTTACAGGTCTATTTTACCCTAAATTGAGGGTTCTGGTGAAAATTTACCCGAAAAAATCAATCGGGAGAGTGCTTTCAATGAGTTATTCGTACTCTACTAAATGAATACTACGAACAGTCTGAATTTTTTTCAGCCATAAGACTGGTTAGAAGAGAATTTGGGTCGAGTGACACGAATTGCGTCTTTCCGTGAGAATGACCCTTCTACTGTGTATATTATTACTTAGTTACCATTGTATGTATTTTTTTTATTTATTTTTTTTATTTGCCCTACTCTGCATCAATGAGTCAGACAACACGTATTGATCGATCGAACACTGCCCGGCGTCTACTTTCTCAAGCATGTGTGAATATAGCACCATGTCATTTTTTCTTGTAGCACCAGTGAAAGATACCCATCGAGTTAAGAGTGAATTTACAGATAAACAAAAACAAGGCTGTGTGTCTTCAACTCTTGTACTATGCGCTTGTTTGTGAGTTCAACACTGTAGCTATTAATGTTTTCCCGTCGTTTATTTAGTAAATTTTAAGGAGGAGCCTGTTATTTCACACAGTTATCGATTACTGGCATACGGACCATGTGATTTTAGCAGTGTTTAGGTTATTTGGAACACATGTTTTAACGATTTGGCAATAACACGATTTATTTCTCTCTTCATGACAATATAACTTACGTATGTTAGTGATACAGACAAACCCCTCATGAGACAAAACTCTGTTGTTTTGGTTGTTCATCTGTAAATCCACTCTTAACTTGATGAGTATTTTTCACTGGTGCTACTGGTGTGTTCGATCGATCAATATGAATAAGCAACATCGTAATCTCAGAATTATCACATATTGTCGCGTATTCATGCCCGGCGCGAGACTGAAAGTCAGGTTCACGCACATGCGTTTTTTCACCAGGGCCAACAGCGCCAGGGTATTTGTCGGTTCAACAGTTCAAGAAATTCACGCAATAAATGTTGTTAGAATAAACGCATGTGCGTGAACCTGCCCCTCAGTCTCGCACCTGGCATGAATATGCGGTAATATGCGGTACTTGTGGGATTAAGATGTGGCTTATTGTCTGGCTCATTGGTGCAGAGTAAGTCAGTGAAAGACATATATACTGGCGTAAGATAGGTAGAAATAATATGTACAATATAAAAAACGAGAAACATAATTATGTTATTTACAACTCTTGTGTAGGTGTAGCTAAGATTCATCATGTTCATAGCGTCTCCCTTCCCTCAACGCTATGCCGACGACAAATACACTTCCCTGGTGGTAACTCAAACATCTCCATGGCGCACTTATTATTACCTTTGCGCCCTATTGGACCTTCATTAACTTGAGAAAATGGGCCGCCATGAATAAAAATACAGAAATGACAGACTAAATGGCCCGTCGTCGGTCATATATTAATTACAGACGTTTAAATTATCCCTATGGAGCCTCAAAATCACCTGAAATCGAGAGTCAAGAAGATGGGCATTTCCGTCATAATAGACCCCGTGTATACAGGGGATGATGATCACAACATCGATTATGGTATTTTTATTCATGGCGGCATATTTTCTCAAGTTAATGAAGATCCAATAGGGCACAAAGGTAATATTAAGTGCGCCACGGAGATGTTCGAGTTACCACCAGGGAAATGTATTTGTCGTCGGCATAGCGTTGAGGGAAGGGAGCTAGACGCTATGAATCTTAGCTAGTGTAGGGGGCACAGCTGATGCAACTAATTTAAATAGCTCGTAGGCAGGGTAGATCTTTCCCAGGTTGTCACAGAATTCTCTCACTATCTGAGAATTGTGCTCCCTTGAGAGGACCTCACTGTGCTCACTTAGCACCTGTAGCTTAATCTCCTTCACAAAATTTTTGATCCTTTCTCCCTGTTAGAAAGACGCAGAGTCTGATTCACTTTGTCCTTCAGAGAATCACTTTGTCCAACAGAACAAAACCCCAGTGACAAAATGCTATAGGCAATATATGGACCCCATATTTTTACGCTAAGTGGATCACATGGTGATAAGACAATATACAGTACAAAATACATACAAGCAGTCCATCAAATAGTAAGCGAGATATGGTCAGGACAAGAAATTATTGACTGACGGGATGTTTTTTTATATAAAAAAAAAGAATTTTTGATTTTCAATAATAGATGATTCGAACAATTTTTTTTATCAAAGTAAGAATTTTTGATATCGATAAAAGAATGTTTGATATAAAAATAAATGAATAAAACAGAGCACTTTTTATACCAAAAGAGAATATTTGATATGAAAAACAAAAAGGTAAATACCAAAATGACTTGCAGTTTTGAGGGATGTACTAAGTTCTTTATTCATTCCCACTTGAATAAGAATGCTCATTTGTCTATAAATTTGTGTGATATATCGGGTGACTTCTGATAAATGAAAAGTCACAATACTCCTATTCAATTTCAATGTATCAAAGGCCTACAAATACAACAGTCATTGTTAAATTGTACGCTTTTAATATAGCCTTGTCATATTTGTAGGTTTTTCCGTGATATGCTCTTCGAGAAATGTGTGAAATAGTTTGATCCATCCTCTGCAATATTGAACTTGGAAGACTATGTCAGCCATGGCAACTGCTATGACCATGACATCTTTACCACAACAAGCTGGACTGGTCTGGAAGTCTGTGTTGTTGGTGCGGGACAGAACTCATGGATACTGCCTTGCCTGTGGGAAGAAGTCCGCATTAAGGCTGATTAATTCAAGTACTGGCGAAAGCGAAAACATTCGTGTATTGTTGTTACAATATGGTGGAATTTATGCAGGAGATGAGGGACATATCTGCAGATTATGTAGAGATAACTTATTTACAATAAACAAAAAGATCAAAGCTTTTCATGAAAAGTGCAAGGAGACTATGAAGAAGCACTTGTACATTGGACCTAAAGGTAAGATAGGTTGCAATAAGTAATTTTCTAATGAGTTAGCAAGTGAAAGACACACCATCAGGAACACTACCATTATGTATTGTCCCATGGCTTCAGATTTTCTCGGGTGACCTGTACATCATTAGGATGTTAGTTGTTACAACTTTCGGCAGTGTGGGTTAGGCCAAAATAATAAATCTTTCATCTCTGATATCTATGTCCATTGTTCTGAACTATGCTCAAACCTTTTTTCCACAAAATGTTCAGCATGAGTTACCACTGTTACCAGTAACCTCGAACAGTGAAATTTGTAGTTTAATGGGATGTAGGGTGTTACAAAAAGCTGTTAGCCATTGAAATAGTATCAAAAATAAACGTTTCAAGGCATGATCTACAAAGTTTTAACATATATCACTATCCCAGATTGGGACTCTTCCAGAACACAAAATATACCAAAAAAGTGTCACTGCACCTTTACTTTGTAGGAGAATCTTTGAACAGTTCTAAACAAATTGCTTCCATTGTTTTGACGGTCTGTTTTATAGTTAGGCTATTATAGGCTATATCTTGTTTATATGCACATAGATAACCCTGACCATTCATATTCCATGACTGAGGCTTTATTGGCTGAGAAGAAGCAGTTCATTACCCAGCGTCTGGTATGTATTTATATGTTTGTATCTAGGTCTTGTTTCTTTTTGAAGTTTGACCTTCTTTAGATAACTGTTGGTGTCCATAAAATTCTTGTATCAAAACACTGGCATACTTTTTAGGCCTACTGAAATATCAGGAATAAAATCTACTGCTCAAGTATAATGTTTAGGAAAGGTACTGGGGAGTAGTTGGGATATTTGGCATGAAAATAGGTGTGTTATAGGTAACAACATTCAACGACAACTTATTTTATTATTCTTTTTGCTTTTTGGCTTTTTTTCTTTGCATATACATGATAAAGTTCTGTAAATGTAACCATAATATTGCTACATATTTGAAGCCGGTACAGTTACCATGGTTACCTCAGTAAATGTACAGATTATACCATTGTGTATCCATGGTTACCTGAGTAAATGTACAGATTATACCATTGTGTATCCATGGTTACCTCAGTAAATGTACAGATTATACCATTGTGTATCCATGGTTACCTCAGTAAATGTACAGATTATACCATTGTGTATCCATGGTTACCTCAGTAAATGTACAGATTATACCATTGTGTATCCATGGTTACCTCAGTAAATGTACAGATTATACCATTGTGTATCCATTGGTTACCTCAGTAAATGTACAGATTATACCATTGTGTATCCATTGGTTACCTCAGTAAATGTACAGATTATACCATTGTGTATCCATTGGTTACCTCAGTAAATGTACAGATTATACCATTGTGTATCCATTGGTTACCTCAGTAAATGTACAGATTATACCATTGTGTATCCATTTCCAAACAATCGGGACAATCAACAGATCACTTGATAAAGGCTCTGACATCAGAGTTGAAAGCTTGTGAATTAAATATGTTTACATGGAGTATATGTACATGTAAGTCTGTTAAGTTTGTCTATTTCTATTGAACAAATGACGACTCAATTTTTATCAATTTTGCTTGACACCTGAAGTACGTACATGTATCTGCATATGCAAGAGATGGCAAGTGCATGCAGTGTAGTTTGTGGGAAAAAAACTTCATATAGACTAGTAACCTTTGTAACAGATGATGTTGTTTGGCAGAGATGCATACACAGGAAAGCAGCATGCCACATTTCCTTCTCCAATGCAATTAGAGCATTAATTGGGAGCTTGATTAACTTGGCAGTAATACAAGAGGAGGGTGACTCCGAAAATAGTAGTGAAAAGCCTTTTGTAGATCCATATTTTGATGTATATTTATTCATGTTCTGTAAGACTTATATGTGCCCATGACATCTGTTGTGAACTAACGTTCCTGGCGATGACAGGAATAAATATACGTTGAAATATTGATTTACAATCCACATTGAGTCACCCTCCTCCTGTATTCTGTAATCAGAGGGTAAATTTCAATCTGACAGTAGGATGTACACAATCTGATACTGTGAGAATGCTAACTGATGGCGACATATCTACTTATTACAGTCATTGCTATGTACAATCTAAGTATTGGCTACAACTGATACATTCTCTTCTATAATCCATGTTCTCTGTAGATGAAGATCAGTGTCCTGCTATCTGGTAAGGATGACATATGTGGAACCAGCCAATCAGCTGACACAAGCATAATTGAGACAGGCCAGTCAGCTGACAGAAACTTTAGTGGGATAGGCCAATCAGCTGATGGAAACTTCAGTGGGACAAGCCAATCAGCTGATGCAGATCAGAAGATTGACCACAGAGATACATCCAATACAACCGCAAGCCTATCAGACAACCTACCATCAGCCAATATAACTAGGCCTACCTACCAACAGGACAACCTACAATCAGCCAGTACAATTGTCTACCAACTGGACAACCTACCCTCAGCCAGCACAACTTTCCACATGTACCAAATGGACAACAAACCACCAGTCATAGATTCGTCTTCCAGCTTAATCTCTGATCATCCACAATATGTAAAGAATTATAGCACTAATTTAGAACCATCTGACAAAACTGATAATGATGAAATACTGTCAGTTGGAGCCACGGCATATCCAACAGCAAAACGTTTTCAAACCATATTACCAAAACCTGGTCAGATATCAGATATGGAACTTTTAAAGCGTAGTGGGAAGAAAGATGTTGTAAAGAAAGGACCTTCGGGGTGGAAGTGTTCCATATGCCATGTAAAATTTTCTGGTCAAAAACAGCGAGAGCACCATTGGAAGGAACTCCATGATCAGTATTTTGAAATGCTGGAACTGTCTGCAGAAACATCAAAAGAGTGTTCTGTTAATTCAGCACAATGTTCTGTTGATTCAGCACATGTAAAGCCGTCTGTGCCGCAGTTCCGGCAATTTAAATGCCTAATATGTACAGATAGCAAGACCTACACTGGAATTGAGGCAGTAAGAAAACACTTGAAAGGACACATCGGCTTGAAACTCTATCCATGCAAGCTCTGCGACAAATCCTATAGAATTAAAGCAAGTTTTGACCAGCATATGTTAAAACACACTGGGAAAAAGCATTTATGCCCAGAGTGTGGAAAGCTGTTTCTCACGAAAAACTGTCTTCGGGAACACAATGAAAGAATCCACTTGAAATGTTGGAAACGATCGCATAAATGTGAAACATGTGGAAAATGTTTTGATCGTTTTTCTAAACTTCAGAACCACAGATCAATGCATTCCACCGATCGACCACATCTTTGTAACATTTGTGGTAAAACCTTCAAACTTATGATTCATCTACGTGTCCATTACCAGAAGAGTCATGACCAATCACCGCTGAAACAACAACAGTTGATGAAAGTGGTACATGAGTGCCCAGCTTGTGAGGGGTGTTTTGTAAGCCATGAAACACTAATGAACCATGTAACAGTCACTCACGAACAGCAATGCTTACATTGTCCTGCAGCTATACTCTCATACAAGGACTTAGCTGATCATAGAGAGGTTTGTCCGGAACGAAAACCTAATGAACCTGTGGACTGCACACATGAGGGCGAGAATGTGAACATACAGGCCACATGCATTAAACAAGAAGAACAAGACGTCCTCATGGATGATGACCTGTCAACAAGAGTTGTACATGTCACATCATATGGCAGTCTGCAAAATGTCTTAGGACTGAGGCAGCAGACTCCCATATGACAGAATCGTATTGGACTGACCAACCGACAGACTCCCATACAACTGAGATGACAGAACGCTAAATGACTGAGTCAGCAAACTCTCACATGATGAAGCCAGCAGACTCTCACATGACCGAGATGATGGAGATCTAAATACCTGAGCCTGGACTCCCATATGGCGAAGATGACATAATCGTACATGCCTGAGCCATGACTCCCATATGACTGAATCCTAAATGACTGAGGCATGACTCCCATAAGAATGAGAAGACAGACGCCTGAATGACTGCACCAGCAGAATCCCATACAACTTCATCCTTATCATGCTTATTCGCCGGTGTAAAATCCAGGACCGTTTGTGAAGTTTTCATCATATCTCCTAATCCGTCTTTACATCTAATTTATAAAATGGCAGCATTAGATCTGCTCTGTCACAAGCAGATATCCCCGCCCCTCTCACTGTCCTCCTATCCCCGTCGTGATATAGATGGAAAATGTTGAAAGCGACGTTAACCCCTATTCACTCAGTCACTAACATCTAATTTAGTCGCGAACCTAATGGATTACGGCGGAATTCTCGTTCGGTCGCGAACCTAATGGATTACGGCGGAATTCTCGTTCGGTCGCGAACCTAATGGATTACGGCGGAATTCTTGTTCGCAGTTTTGATGAGCACCTCACAAATGGTCATGGGTTTACACGGGAGAATACAGATGAAGTTTATTCCCTTAGCAGGGAGCGGAATGTTGAGGTACAAGCCGGTGAGAACAAATTGTCTCACATCTGTCGATTTATTCTATTTTGATGACATCGTCAGCAAGGAGTATGAGATGGGGGAAGATGTGAGCGACTACCTTGTTTTAGACACCGGTCCTCCACGTCATACTTTATATGGCTACTACACCTAACTAGTTAATAATAATAATAATAATAGTTTTATTTCAGACATAACTTGTCCATATACAGTTGAGTTGATGAGACAATAAGACTCAGATAGGTACTCTAAGTCTGCTTAGGGAACAATAAACAGTTAATTTCGCCAAGTGGCTTGAAAGAGCGATTTAAACATTACATCCGAGTGCAAGATGGTCTTCAGCAAGATATTACTACTATTTTCAATTCTACACTTGAAGGGAAAGACACTCTTTCTAACCAGTTCACCAAAGGATGGTGTTCCATTTATACAAAACATATAACTGGCACTACAATCACGTTTATAATTTAAAAGCCACCGGAATGCATTGTTGTACATGACTCGTATCTGGTTGTAACATTGTTTTAGTGTACATACACCACAGATGACAGCAGTAAATACTGTTACAATAGGTAATAAAAAGAAACTTTTTTACAATATTAGAACATGCGTTAAATTTCCTAAACAAGGTATTTGCACGTATACAGAGCTTTCTCCTCTGGTGATCAATGTCCATATTGTCAGACCTATCCGAAGATAAAATATGTCCCAGGTACGTGTAACAATCTACATATTCCAGAACAGTGTCACCTAATTTGACAGTGGGAGGCGAAAATACTCCGTAACCTTTTGGTTTACATAACATACATACCATTTTTTTCGTGTTAAAAACAAGATCATGCGAGATAGAATAGTCATCGCATTCATTCAACAATATCTGCATAGACCTGGCAGACGGACACAATAAGCACAGATCGTCCACATATATTAACTGATTTTTAACACACCGGCTATGTTGCATCCGACATTTGTTTTGGACAATCTCCTATCTAAAGTAGATGGCAAATAAACAAGCGCTGAATGAGCACAAAGACCTCCGTCGAGACAATAGGGTCCGTAGGAGAATACATCACTGAATAACATAGGGCCGGATGCCAAGCTCAGTTTTGCATTTGTTGGACGTTAACTTCATCAATGGTAATTAACCTGGGGTTGAGGGTTCCCCACAGTAGTATACAAAGCGTCTTTCAAGTCCTATTGACCTCAGAAATTTGCATATGACCTTTGTGACGTCACGCATCAGCCAATCAGAAGCGAGTATTGTGGTCACGTGGCGATGTGTGGTGGGTGGTGGATGGGAGTGGGTGCAAGATGGCCGCTGTGGTGGATGGTGGATGGGTGATGGGTGCAAGATGGCCGCTGTGGTGGATGGTGGATGGGTGATGGGTGCAAGATGGCCGCTGTGGTGGATGGTGGATGGGTGATGGGTGCAAGATGGCCGCATTTGGGGAGGTTTTGTGTCGGTGTGCGCATGGTGTGATGGTGTGATGGGTGCAAGATGGCCGCTGTGGTGGATGGGTGATGGGTGCAAGATGGCCGCTGTGGTGGATGGTGGATGGGTGATGGGTGCAAGATGGCCGCTGTGGTGGATGGTGGATGGGTGATGGGTGCAAGATGGCCGCTGTGGTGGATGGTGGATGGGTGATGGGTGCAAGATGGCCGCTGTGGTGGATGGTGGATGGGTGATGGGTGCAAGATGGCCGCTGTGGTGGATGGTGGATGGGTGATGGGTGCAAGATGGCCGCTGTGGTGGATGGTGGATGGGTGATGGGTGCAAGATGGCTGCGCAAGATGGCCTGTGGTGGATGGTGGATGGGTGATGGGTGCAAGATGTGGTGGATGGTGTGGTGGGTGGTGGATGGGTGGTGGGTGCAAGATGGCCGCTGTGGTGGGTGGTGGATGGGTGGTGGGTGCAAGATGGCCGCTGTGGTGGGTGGTGGATGGGTGGTGGGTGCAAGATGGCCGCTAATGTGGTGGGTGGTGGATGGGTGGTGGGTGCAAGATGGCCGCTGTGGTGGGTGGTGGATGGGTGGTGGGTGCAAGATGGCCGCTAATGTGGTGGGTGGTGGATGGGTGGTGGGTGCAAGATGGCCGCTAATGTGGTGGGTGGTGGATGGGTGGTGGGTGCAAGATGGCCGCTAATGTGGTGGGTGGTGGATGGGAGTGGGTGCAAGATGGCCGCTAATGTGGTGGATGGGTGGTGGGTGCAAGATGGCGGCTTGTAGAAAAACGTATAAAAGGAGTCGATTTTTAGGGTAGGGGTGAATTCATTGCAATCTGACTTACCTGACCTGACCTGCCTGTCTTCCTGCCTGCTTGCCTATCCGCTTGTATGAGACGAAAGCATGAGACGTGGAGAAGATTTTCCCTGGGACCCAGCAGCACCTCCGGTTGAAGTCTTGCCTGAAGACGAGCGTGTCAGGGACATTTATCAACGTCACTGGGCTACCATACGCCATTGTTTTCACCGTGACCGTCGTCTATTGGACTTGTATAATTTTCGGCTGCAGGACCTCACGTATCTGTCTACCTATGCCGAGAACAATTTCAAAGATCAGGTGACAGCGTTCAAGTTGAATATGACATTCGGGTACATTTTACGGCACAAGGAGACTGACCAGCTGCGGTATTATTATCCCAGCAATAATACCTATGTGTTTGATCAGCCGTTCACGGTGACGGATGCCATTTCTCTGGAGCCACTCATCGACCAATTGACTACGTTGGATCCATTGGAATGGGCCCGGTTGCAACGCCCCAATACCCAATGGCTTGTGGAAATGGTGACCAACGTCACATTTTTCGTCACGAAAATGAGAGATCATCCTATCGGTGCTCCTGTACTACTACCCCCTTGGTTGCTTCATCGAAAAGGCCTGTATGCATTAACAGGAGGGCGAAACGGGCCCTACAAAGATCGGAAATGTCTGTTTCGGTGTTTGGCCGTGCATCTGGACGAGTGTGACCCCAAGGGTTGTGACAGAGTGGCCAATGACTATTGGGAACAGTATTTACAGCAGCAAGACTTGGATAAGCGGCACTTCCGTGGAGTGCCGTTCAAGAATTTGGATGACGTGGAAACACTGTTCAACATCAATATCTTTGTATACCGATTACGATGCGAGGAGGAGGATACATTTGTGGCTGAATTGGTTCGTCGTTCAACAGAACGGTATGCTGCTACGATGAAAGTCAATGTGTTCGACGACAATGGCGTGAGTCATTTTTCGCTGATCTACAATATGAGCCAGTACGCTCAGTCTTTCAGTTGTGCCCAATGCCATCGGGTGTTTAAAAAGTCTTACGACTTACATCGTCACGAGAAAATCTGTGACAACAGTGTCAAGCGAGTATATCCGGGTGGAGTGTATCATAATACGCCTACTATTTTCCAGGAACTGGCCGATGAGGGTATCATCATACCGGAAGAGGACCGTTATTTTCCCTACCGGGCGTGTTACGATTTTGAGGCCCTGTTGGAGCCCATGGACATGTTCTCAGCAAAAACGCAGCGCCATATTCCTCTGAGTGTCAGTATTTCCAGCAACGTACCCGGCTATGACGCTGCGCCTGTCTGCTTCGTGTCGTCGGGGGACTCCCATGAGTTGATTACCCGCATGATGGGTTATTTAGAGGAAGTCAGTGCGGCTAGTACGGAATTGTTGGTGGCCAAGTTTCAGGACGTACTGGACCAACTGGACGACCGCATTCCTATACCCGGTGTATCGTTCAGCGACGATGAAGAGTCAGAGTCCGAGTCGGAGCCCGAGCCCCTGCAGTCGCAGCCCCTGCAGTCGCAGGATGTGCCTTTACCGAAACCGTATGCGGAGAAATTGAAAGTGCGCTTCCTACAATACCTAGGCCAGTTACCGGTGCTCGGCTTCAACTCGGGACGTTATGATTTGAACATGGTGAAGGAATTTCTCTACCCTTACTTGGCCCAGGCTAATACCATCAAGTCCGTGATCAAGAAGATCAATAATCATATGGCCCTCACTACCACATCACTGCATTTCCTGGATGTACGGAACTATTTAGCTCCTAATTGTAGCTATGATCAGTGGGTCAAGGCCTATAACTGTGCACAAACCAAAGGGAGGTTCCCTTACACGTATATATCATCGCTCGACCGTTTGCAGGAAACACAGTTGCCACCCCGGCACGCCTTCTTTGATGATTTGAAGCAAGTGGAATGTCCGGAAGACACGTACCGGGAACTACAGCAGGTATGGAACGATGAACATATGCAGACCTTGCGAGATTTCCTGATATGGTATAATAACCTAGATGTGGTTCCTTTCCTGGAAGCGGCCGAGAAAATGGTGCAACTCTTTCGTCGCCAAATGCACGTCGACATCTTCAAGGAGTGCTTGAGTTTACCGGGTCTGGCGCTTCGCCATTTTTTTCAAGAGTGTGCTACGTACTTCTCGCTGATACAGCAAAAAGATGCAGACATGCATGATTGTCTAAAGCAGAACATTGTGGGCGGCCCGAGTCTTATTTTTCACCGTTATCACGAGAAGGACGTCACTACTCTCCCCAGTGGAAAACCCTGTGCTAAGATCATCGGTTTCGATGCGAATGCCTTGTACCTGTGGTCGCTGGCCCAACCTATGCCCAGTGGCCATTATACACGTTGGTTGGCGGAAGGTCGGCATTTTACACCGCAACGCACACCCTACAAGCATCTGGCTGATCAGTGGTTGGATTGGGAAGCCTATCGACGGGCCATTTATATACGACACCAGACCAACGCCACAGAGAAGCGCATAGGAGATCGTCGACTTCCCGTCGATGGGTTTGCCCTGGTGGGTAGCACACCCACCGTATTCCAATTTTACGGTTGCTATTGGCACGGCCACGAATGCCATTTCAGCGCTGGACGCTTCAACGAGCGACGTGGAAAAACACCGCAAGAATTACGCGAAGAAGTGGTGGCGAACGGTGATTATGTGAAAGAGAGAGGATTCCATCTGATTGAAATGTGGGAGTGTGAATTTCACACGATGTGTCAGGCCCTACCCCATTTACGACGTTTCCTAAAAGAGCGCGAGTACCCCTTGAGTCGTCGGCGACTTCTGAGTCTGCCACAGATGTTGGACGCCATTCGTTCGGGGGACCTCTACGGCTTTGTCGAATGTGATTTGCATGTTCCCCACACTCTCAAGCCTCTCTTCGCCCAGTGCCCTCCCATCTGTAAGAACACGCTGGTGGGTCGGGCGGATATTGGGGACACCATGAGGACCTATGCGGAGCAACACGAGTGTTTGCCTCAACCTCGACGCATGTTGATTGGTAGTATGTGGGCCGAGAAAATCTTGCTGGGCACCCCCTTACTGCAGTGGTACATGAACTCACGGTTTGGAAATTACCCAAATATATCAAGTGATACAGTACGTACCCGACGCTTGTTTTGCGGAGAATGCCGACATCGTGACGTCGGCCCGTCGTCAAGGTGATGAATACCCGAGTGAGGCCATCATCGGTGAATCTTGGAAGCTCACTGGCAATGGTTATTACGGAAAAACGGTAACGAACCAGGATAAGCACGTCAACGTGAACATTTGTACTACTGCCCAAGCCCGCAAAAAAGTCAATTCTCCTCTGTTTCGGTCCGTGGAGGTCATCGATGACGACACCTATGAAGTCACTTCAGCCAAGAAGACTATCCGGTACAACTTACCCCTGCAGATTGGATGTATGGTATACCAGGTGGCCAAGCTGAGGATGCTGCAGTTTCTCTATGACTTCATGGGTGTGTATTTTAATCCCTCAGACTGGCAACTCATGGAAATGGATACCGACTCGGCCTACATGGCCGTCTCTAATGCGGATTGGGAGAAATCCGGAGTTACGTACCCAGTATGAAGCGGAACGGGACCAGTGGCTACCTCGACGTGACCATTACCAGTACGATAAGCGTACGCCGGGCCTGTTCAAGCTGGAGTGGAGTGGGGATGCTATGATTGGTCTCTCCTCCAAGACGTATTACTGTTACGGAGGAGACGGAGGAGACGGAGAGGAAAATAAGTTTAGCTGCAAAGGAGTGAACCGGCGCGATCCCAACATCGACAAAGCCTTGTACTTGAACGTGCTGCAAAGCCAGGCCAGTGCGAGTGGCACTAACCGAGGATTTCGCGTGGTGGACCACCAGATGCGCACGTACGTCCAGCAACGAGACGCCTTTACTTTCTTTTATCCGAAACGAAAAGTGTTGGCCGACGGTGTGAGCACCACCTACTTGGACTTGTGAACAATGTCGAACTATAACTGTTGATACACGAGTTATAAAACTGTAAAAGTCAGGATGGCCGAGTGGTCTAAGGCGCCGGTATTAAGTGCTGGTCGGCGAATGCTGTCGTAGGTTCGAATCCTACTCCTGACAGAATTTTTTGTACCACTTGTATATACATACCACTACTATTCTATGTGTACATACCACTACTATTTGTACCCTGTATTCTATTTGTATATATAGTGTAACCCTTCTTGTTGACTTAAATAAAAAAAAAGTCAAATCATTTTTTGTGTTTTTTCATCTTTTATTCAACATCAATGAACGTCAGAACAACAACGTCATAACAATAACGTGATAATAATAAACAAGTGGCCTGCGCGCGCAGTGCATTTTTAAGTTAACCAGAGAAATGGAGCATGCACATTAAAACGAGAGGCCGTCCAGTCATAGACGAGGACATCACGGTCTTCGGCTTGACAATAATCATCAAACATGTGTACGATAGTGGGCATAGAATGTCCTCTACTCCGGTGAGTGAGATAAAACACACAGTACTGTCCGCACACACTACTCAAGGGTCCTTGTAATCTTTGAGTATTCCAACGCCACTTTGTAGTAGAGACGTCCATGAATTTCACCAAATCGGCATGTAGGGGTGCAAGTCCGTAGGAATCAAAGTATTCGCCTTGGCCTAGGGTGTCCACGTACGCAGCTATCCAATGTTCACCGGGTCGACTCCTCGTGTCTGTATTCAGGATGTAGGCTGCTGGGGTGGTGGAGTGGGTGGGAAACACATTGCGTGGAAACACACCTCGAAAGGGGATCTTCGGATCTCGCTGGAGTATGCCCATCAGCTGCTCTGTATCCATGATGACTCTTAGCTGGCGTAGTCACACAGCACGTTTCTTTGCTGATCCACGCTGATGACGTTATCAAACTCGGCGTAGCAAATCACGTTAATGGTGTGGGCTAGAGGGTTGGCGAAACGCAGTTCCAACCGTATGTTTCCTTTCTTCAGCAAAGCCAGTTGATGATCGTGTTCCAAGGTGGGGGTGAGGTCAAAGGCGAACAATGTGTACTCATGGCTAAAGTCTTGTCGACTGATGGTATTGCCTTCGTCCTGGTTGTTTTGTCCTGTGGCTGTAAACAGGTTCAGGTAGGTCCGCACATAGTTGAAGTTAGCAAAGTCCGGTTGTAATGGACGGGCTGGAATTTGATGGCCGGCCACGTGCAGTGCCACAAAGTTGAGGTGGAAATGTTGAAAGTTGAACGGATTCTCAGCCCAATTTCCATTGAAAGCGGTGTTGGTCACACACGCCAGGGTAAGACGTTTAGGAAGATCCCCTAGAAATAAATTTTCACGGTTGGCCATCATCGTACCTGATGGCACAGAGAATACCTTGGTCTGTACGCGTCGGATGGGGTACAGGGCTGGTTTTTTCGATAAGGTGCTCTCCTTTAGAGCCTTGTACTCCAACAAGTCCATCAGACCCTGACTGAACTTCTGGGGCGTATCGTATTGGCCTTCGGGGAGAGTCAGTCTGTAGATTTTACCTTGGTAGGTCACTTCGTACCATACTTCTCGGTCTTGTACGTTGTACCATGAGTAAGGGTATTGAATATCCACCAGTCCACATTCCCATCGTCCAGGTAAATGTAACGGTTGGGGTAATTGAGTGACATACTTGGTCAAGGTGTTGTCAGGAAACACTTGGAGTGAGCTATTACTGGGCAACGTCAGGTAAAACATGACGACTGAGTTGTTCTGGCTTCTGCACCGGGTTTTTATAGGAGTTATTAGTAGGGTTCCCAGTAAGGGCCCACCCCCCACCCCCCCAGGTCTTGGGCGCCTTCTTACCTCGGCGTTGTGATCGTCGCGTTGACTTAGATCGGCTACGTCCCCGTCGTGGTTGTGGTATTTTGGACGGCGGCGGCGGCATGGAGTCCCAAGAAGAGGAGGCGGGTAGAGGTGATGGTTGGTGTCGGGTCGATTGCTGCATAAAGGCCCAACGGTTAGGATTCCCTACCAATTCTTGAGGGATGTGCGTGTCTTTTAATCCCTGAGCAAAGACTTCCCAGCCCGGTGGATTAGAGTGTTTGCGAGAACGGACCATATCGTTGATCAAATCGGTCATATGAGACCCCGGCACCACTTTGTTTCGAATCAGCAGTTTTCCTTCAGCGTTCCAACTCATATCGGCATTCTGTTTCACCCGATCCAACAATAAACGTGCCTTGGTCTTGAAGGCTTTAGGCACACTGGTCAACACTTCCTCTTCCAGCTCAGGTGAAGGTGGTGATGGGGATGTCAGTGTGGGCGTTGTGGGTACTTGTGGTGGTACTACTACTCCCTCTATATTGATCCATAAACGTCTGGTACCGGTTCAGCGTATGATGGTAGAGTTGAATTTTCTCGTGATCGGGTAGTCGACGTTGGAGTATACTATTCATCTCTTCATCCAGAGACTGGAGTTGTTGCACTGTGGCCGGTACGGGATAGGGTGATTGCAAACTCTGTAACAGTCGAGGTTCGACCAGCATCATTTTTTTCGTATGTTCCATGATGACGTTTTTTAGCGTCCCAAGATGGAGCCTAGTAACGGTCCCAGTACAGTAGCGGCTAAGGGTGCGAGGAGTGCGCCGAGAAATCCACCTCGCTGTAACACCTGTTTCTTTTTCTTGACACTCTCCGTCTTCTTCACCAACGTTCGGAGACCCGCCTTGTGCCGTTGCAATTTCCCTTTCTGCAGAGGACTGAGTGGAACATTGCCTTTTAACACATTATGGGCCACTTCACACAAACACCGTACCAAGTCGGCATCCGCTCCGCGCACCAGGGCCCGGCCCACCTCCGGTGGCGCGCTGCGTAATACGCGCAGGGCCGGCGCGTGCTTGCGTATCCGTGCAGACATGATGATGAATGACGGCTAGAGTGCGTTGTCTTCTTCTTTTATTTCTTTTATTTCTTTTATCTTTTTTATTTGGGTGTGTACACCGTCTGCACCTCGCCGGGAAAAATGAGGGTACGCAATCGCAGGGTGGAGGGCGTGTCTTGTTTCAAGTCAATGAGTAGATACCCGTGAGCGGGTTGGGTAGCATCTTCAAAGGCTTCTCGTACAAATGCCGTGTATGAATAACACCACATACTGAGCATTCAAACTAATGTTCCTGTGCTCTTTGTTCTTACTGAAGAGATTCTGCACGATGTAGATGATGCTCAACCGACGATGATGGCTTCCTTTGGTAAAGAGACGGGTGATTCGACTGTCCGTTTCCGTCATGAGATCGTCCACCACCACCAAGGTGTCTTGGGGTGTATCCTCAGGGGGTAAGCCTTCCACTAAGGTGAGTCCCGGGACACGTGCCAGTTCCTCGTACGCGGGTTGCCAAGCTCCATAACACCACAGGATGCGAGCTAGAGGCGGTGAAATGAGGGCTGACCCGTGTTGGATCAGACGTTGAACGAAGTGTGTTTTTCCCGACCCTGTCGGTCCAGCGATGAGACACGTGAAAGGATGCTGCCACCGAGGATCCATAGTTTTTTTATTTTATTTTTTTTTTTTTTATTTGGTGATTTGCGCTCGGCGTTTAGAAGCCCACCCCTGTTGTCGTGGATCCCACCGGGGATCGTAGTCGAATGGATACCGTTGTCGTGGTAAACGTGATTCACGGGGATCCACTGTAAATATTTTTAGCGGCGTGGTGGTGTTGGTAGGTGTACTAGGTGTTGGTGGTGGTGATGGGGTGGAAGGATCGTCGCTTCTTAGGGATGACGGAGGATGACGTGGAGTAGTCGTAGTAAGGGGCGTGGTCGTCGTCGTCGTGGGTGACTGGATGTAGCGGGCAAAGGGTAACGTGGTGATGGATGGAGTAGACGGTGTGGACGGCGGTGTGGTAGACGTGGGTGTCTGGGTTGATACGTGGCGGTACCTTGACGTCTTGGATGGCGTAGGCAGCGTCGTCGTCGTGGTAGTGGTCGAAGTGGTGGATGACTGAGATGTGGAACGCAGGGTGCTCAAACAGGATACCACGTACGACAAATCGTAGAACACGCCTGTAAATAACGTACCCACAAGCACTATTAGACACACTACAGTACCCACTTGTGCTTTTCGAGTTCGTAACAGTAAGGGTAGATGTGTACTATCCATGGTACAATCCTACACTGAAGGCTGGTGATGATAGGGGTTAGAATTTATAGGCGTTTCATGTCACGGCCTGACACCCAGGAATTAAACGGACGAGGCCACCCTTGCCATTTGACGAAATGATAGGCGATGCCACGTCGACGTTCCGTTTTCAAAATCTTTTCCACCGTGTAGTAGTCTTTCGGTGTTTTCACTATGGGTTGTAATTCTGCCTCGTAAAACGTGCCTTGCAGTGTTTCTCCTTGTAGATCTTCCAGTTGATAGACGTGTGGCTGTCGAGGTTTATGGCGAACGATGACAAAGAGCTCGTCACTCCAGTTGGGCAAGTAACTTTTCTCAAATTGACCTTTCACTTTACTGATCCGTACCACATCTCCACGTTTGTAACGGGGTGCCGTGAGTGGTTGTGATGGACTGGATGAGTACAGCGTAGCACGCACTTGATGTTCGTTGCGTTCTGTCACATCACGGGGAGCTCGCTGGATACTGCGATGATAGGCGCGATTGTACCCTTGCACCAGTTGAGGTAGTACATCGATGTACCGTCGGGTGTTTTGGGCGGTAAAATACTTGTACATTCGTCCTTTGAAGGTACGATTGAATCGTTCCACCACAGAAGCTTTGGTCTCGTTGTACGTATGAAAGAAAAATACCTTCTGTTTCTTAAGAAAGGCTTGAAAGGGTCGGTTGAGAAATTCTGTGCCTTCATCCGTTTGTAAATAAAGAGGTTTGCGCCCCGTCTTGAAAATCTGCTGGAACGCTCCTATTAGATTCTCTCCTGTTTTGGTGCGAATGGGTAGTACCCAGGCATACTTGGATAAAATATCGATACAGGTCAATATGTACCGATGTCCATCATTGTGAGGTGCAAATCGACTCATGTCCACTAAATCCGCCTGCCATTGCGCGTCTATACCTCCTACGATGACTCGGTTACGGCGAAAATGTCGTCGAGCTGCTCGATGTAAACTATAAGTGTCTTGGGTTTTTAACCAGTCTCGAACTTCAGTTCGACTGATGCCTTGAGAATGGGCAGCTCGAGCGAGCGCTCCCACAGCGCTATGCGCGGCTGGACTGGTAGGGCTGTAATACAAATCGGTTAACACCTCGTTCACTGTAGATGCGGACTCCTTTTTTCCCTTTCGGGACCGCTTCATTACGGGCTTCTTACCCCTCATTGAGGCGCCTCTGGGTCCCCGTCATGTGTGTTGGTCGCTTCATCAGGTGACACTGTCACTCTAGCCTCTGTGCATTCTATAGATATAGTACTTTCGTCTTCCCCGGCTGTATCATCGGATTCATCATCATGTTGTTTTTTTTCATAAGGTTCAGCCAGCGCGTCTTCCATAGCACGAGCCCACGCCAATTGGTCTGGTGATCGGTCGTCCGGTGTAAACAACTGGTCCACAATAGGCACTACTTTCTCCAAGGCTGACCACAGAGAGGGAGTTAGGATGAAACTTCGCGTAGGATCTTGGTAGCGGCCCAGGCGTGCGTAGAGGGGCGGTACGGAATATACGTAGATGGCATTGTCTATGTGGATGAGGTGTCCGTCGAACTCACCGTTCAACACCCGTTTAAATTTAGTCCAGCCATCACGCTGAAGTGTCACCGTATTCGATAAAGTCTCAGCGCGCGCCCAGCAAATAGCTCCACAATCTTCCACCAGGGTGACTTTATCTTCATAGACGTATAACCCCACCTGGTAAGGTGTAAGAGGCAGGATGGCTCGTAGTGACATGCTTGCTCTAAATGTCGAACGGAGAATGACACACACTCTGTCTCATCCCTCGTATTTATAGTGTCAGGTACTATTCTGTGAGAGGCGGCTGCTGTGGAGAGAGTACTTTATCCACCATGGGCACTACTTGTTGCAAAGCCGTCCATAGATCGGGGTCCAGAGTAAATCCCCCTCGCTTGAGACAGAGAAGTCGAGCAAAATAGGGACCGCGGAAAATGTAGACGTCGTCACACAGGTGAATGCTATCTCCGTCGAGATCACCGCATAACACACGTTTCAAGGTAATCCAGCCTTCCGGGGATAAAGAGACACGCGCGGGTTCAGACGTACACCAACATCGGCTATCGTCATCGATCAGCTCCACGCGCTGGGGATATAATAATAGGGTACAATCCGGTGTAAGAGTGCGGGTAGCTACAGAGTTGGCCTCAGGATAGAGTACGTCGTGGACATCGGTGATAATGGCTTTCAGCGCTTGCCATAATGCCGGCCGAACTAGGATAGCGGCACCCCCACACTGTTCTAGCCGGGGGAAAAAAGAATTATCTCTACCACTTCGCAGGTACACTCCGATTCCCACATGCATAAAATCGACTTCGGGCTCTTTTCCCTGTAACAACCGTGTTAATAGAGTCCAGCCTGGTAGGCTTAAAGATAACTTCACTTCTATAGGGTGTTCTTCGATAAGCTGCAATTCATGATCATAGACGATGAGAATCACATCAGACGTCAGTTGAAAGAAAGCGAGCTCCTTTCCGTGCGCTGCCATAATGGTGAATGACAAAACACCGGCCAGGCAAAATGTATATATACCGATTCTTGCTAATGTGAGTAAAAAAAAAAATATTTCATCGTAATAAAAATTCGTACCTTGTTCTAGAAAATAATTAAATTGACAATGCAATTTTTGTAGGCGCGCGCTCCAAGATAAAATATACTTCAGAACATTTGCGACGACGCTACATCTGTATGTGTCATTTATGCCTGTAAAAACAATTAAGAGCTCACAGGTAGGAGAGAAGACAACATTGAAAATGGTCTCCAAAACGCTTTTACCGGTCTATTGGTTATTAACAGATTACCCGGCCGGCCCCTTTCAAGCCGATACACATTCCATTCTCAATGCCTGTAACGACCGGCGTGATACACGCAAGACGGTACATCTTGGGAAAATTTATGACCTAGATTCTGCATTGAAGATCAACTATTGAAACGCAGAAAACAACGAATTACATCAATTATACCGTATTTTCGCCTGCATGTTGTCTGATCGTACTGTTCTTGTTTATCTGATGATGCTAAACAATAATGATCTTGTGATCTTTGGGTTGGGTCATAAATTTTCTGAAGATGTACCGTCTTGCACACAGCGCACCAAAATGATTGAGAACTCTGCACGTTGGTTTTCTTGCAGTGAAACGAAGGGTATGTTTTTAATAATTTTCTATAGTTCTCTTTCGATAAACCCGCTGGAATTTTTAGGGAGCTATTATAAGGCTGTAAGCCGTAGTCGTGACGTATTTTTAGCCAGGAAAATCAATTTATTTTCAGTGTACGGAGTTTTTCACACTACCGGACTTTAACGTTACGCATCGAAAAATCGCTAAAATTAATAAAATAACGGCTTAGTGCAGCGCTATGGTGCTAAAAAATTTTAAATACTACACTATGAATTGCCTGAGTTCAGCTTGCAATAAAATTTATACGTGCACTGACATTTTATTGTAAAATTACAGCCGTTTATAATTAGGAAAGAAACACACACAGATTTTCTCCAGACAGTAAAGCTTTGGCCATTTCGCCGAGGTCCGCGCTTTGTCTATATATATAGCGCCCAGCTTGAAGCGGGCTATTCAAAAACCTTTTGACAGACAAACATATTGAAGAAGAAGAAAATGAGCCGCACGGTACCGAAGAGTGAACCGAAGAGTGAAGCGAGGGTAGCCAAGATGTGTACCACCACCACGAACATCGCCCGGGACAAATATATGAAGAAGATGAAAAACGAAGAGAGGGAACAACAAGAGGAATTGACGGGTCGCTGTACCATACCACCCGCCACCTTCTTAAATCATCTTCCTATTTATGAGGACGTGGATGATGGTGACCGTGTACAACAACACATCTACAAAATGAAACCAGGTTACACCTACTTCTCCGTGAGCAAGATGAGTACGGGGGAGTAGACAGGAAAACTCCCCTGCTGAAGAAAACAGCATAACAAATTGAACAATAACAGTTCTTGTCAGAACTAATAACAGTTCTTTTCAGAACTAACCAATGCTTCTCGAAAGAGAACTTCTAATAACTTGGCACAAATTTCAAAAGCACAGATCCCCACATTACCCTTTTTTTATTCTATTAGCAAACTGCATCACCAAAAAACAACCCCTGTCCTATATTAACAGTCCTTGTGAGGACTAATCTCTCTCTTATAAACACAGGTTTTCTTTTTTCTCTCTCCCAGTAATTAATTAATTAATTAATATTACAGCCCGAACGATAACGGACTGAAATTTATTTTTGAACCCGGGAATGTTACTAATTTTTCTCTCTCAGTAATTAATATTATAGCCCGAATATATTTTATTACAGCCCGAATAAGAACGGACTGCAATTTATTTGAACCAGTACAAAGGGGTTAGAAAGAAGAGTATATGTGTGTGATGCCCGAATGATAACGGACTGAGGGTGACATTTGTCACTATTGTTGTTGTGTATATGTGTGTGTGATCTGGTGTTAATTTTTGTGCTTTTTAGAAGTTTCCCCTTTCGGAAAAATAAGGTGGTTCTTAAAAGAACCTTTGGATATGTAAGCGATTACATCGTCTACATCGTTGAGAGGGCCTGTTGACGTTGTCTTCTCTCAGTACAAACGGGACATGTTAAAGGAATCAATTCACACACTCGGGGTTTATTAGCCTCCGCACACGCTGGTATTTGGGCATGTCGATGAATACAAACTTCACATAAGGCCTGGTGTCCACATGGGGAAATAGCATATTTAGCGAATTGGTTACTGCATTCCACGCAGGGTAAATATAAGCTTGCTTGGCGTTCTGTGTTGGATCCCAGTGTTGTTGTTGTTATTGCCCAAACGTAGTGCATCTCGTCTTGGTTTTCTTTTTGACTTATTTTTCGGGTATTCTCTCTTATTCTCTTTGTTCTGGCATCCTTCTGCTGGTTTTTCCTCGCATCTTGTCTATTTCTATTGCATCTGTGGTCTTTTCTTCCCCGTCTGACATCTATCCTATTTTTTCTGCAATCTTTCCTATTTCTTCTGGAATCTTTCCTATTTTTTCTTGAATCTGTCGTCTTTTGGGATACTGTGGTGTTTAAGTGTTCCCTGTTGTCCCCCTCCTCATCTTCTCCTTGGTCTGTGGTGTCTGTTGTGTCTGTTGTCTGGCTTCCGCTTTCTTCTTGTGCCATTTCTCCATCTGCTTTTTCTTTAGCTGGTGGGCTTGGTTGTTGTTTCAACAGACTTTCTAACATGTGGTCTATGTTGTCAAAACGTTGGTATTCATCCGGTGTGGCTGCAAAGAAGTTACTCAGCTGCGATGTGGCTGGGGGGCTATACAATGGGCTGTAGTTGGTGGTGGGTAGTCCGGGGCAGCTTCAGGTGGAAATAAGTCTGCCATTATAGCATCCAACCATGGTTCGTCATGTACCATATTAATGACATCGCCGAGGAGTGGTACTTCATTATCATCATTTGTGGTGAAGTCTGGTATATCAATATCCATGATTCCAGCCAGGGGTGACTGGGCACTCAAGCTAATTGTGAATGCCTGAAAAAATACTGCGCTCTATTTATAGTGTAAAAGCACGGACCGTAGCGAAAACACTCTAGTTGGGCCGTCTACACTGACACTGAGAAAATCTGTGTGTGTTTCTTTCCCAATTTTAAACGGCTGTGATTTAAAATAAATGGCAGTGCACATATAAATTTTATTGCAAGTTGAACTCAGGCAATTCATAGTGTAGTATTTAAAAAAATTTACCAGCCTAGCGCTAAACTAAGCCGGTATTTTAATAATTTTAGCGATTTTAAACCCATAAGGTTAAAGTACGGTAGTGTGGAAAACCCGGTACATTGGGAAATAAATCGGTTTTCCTGGCTAAAAATACGTCAAGACTACGGCTTACAGCCTTATAATATCACCCTGAAAATTCCAGCGGGTTTATCGAAATAAAACTAGGAAATTTTTTATCCTTGGGCAATGGTAACACAAACACTATACAGTGTGCATGGAAAAATTTTTTTTAGCAGATACCATAATCTTGCACTCACTCACACCGGCGGCCATCTTGCACCCATCACCCATCCACCATCCACCACAGCGGCCATCTTGCACCCATCACCCATCCACCATCCACCACAGCGGCCATCTTGCACCCATCACCCACCACCATCCACCACCAGCCGTCTAGACTATAAATAACGCGTAGTATGTTGACATTTATTCACAAAATACAATCATGGGTACAAGACGACGAACACTGTTCACCCACCACCCTAGAGATCCTAGAGATGCTACTAGAGAACACAGAGAGATGATTAGCAGTGAAGATGATGGTGGAATAACAGTAATTACAAGCTGAGATTTCAAGACAGGAAAAAGAGCTACATAAAGAAGAAAAAAAATCAAAGTGTAGCGTGTGTACAGATGAAGATAGCCAGTACGCAGTATTGCCGTGTGGTCATTTATGCATCTGTAAAGATTGTTGGGTGACGCTGACGTGTGTAGGAGACATGTGCCACTGCGTTGAAGCAGGCGAACAACATTTAAAAATCAAGTGTCCAATCTGCAGGAAGCATGTGGGTGGAATAAAAAGAATCTACCGCTCATAAAACAAGTGTCGTAACACTTTCAAAGGCCCTTTTCAGGGCCACCCCATCTTTCCGGAAGAGGAAACTTCTATCAAAAAGCACAAAAAAATTAACACCAACGCCCATCATCCTCTCCACAAAGAAAAAATTTTTTTTAATTTTTTTACAATTTTTTTGAAATTATTGAAAAAAATGGGAGAGGGAGGGGAGGGGGGAGGGTTGGTGGAAGAGCCAAAAAAAATATATTTTTTTTTTTTTTTTTAAAAAAGGAAAAAAAGATTCATGGAGCCCAAAAAAATCTTTTTAATTTTCTATGTTTTTTTTACAATTAAAAAAGGGTTTGAAAAAAGGGGTAAAGGGGGGAGGGGGGGAGGGTTGATGGAAGAGCCAAAAAAAATTTTTTTTTTTAAATTTAAAAAAAAGGAAAAAAAAGATTCATGGAGCCGAAAAAAATCTTTTTAATTTTCTATGTTTTTTTACAATTAAAAAAGAGTTTGAAAAAAGGGGTAAAGGGGAGAAGTGCAAGGAGGGTGAAATTTTGTGTTCGGCAATATGTAGGGACCGCTAGTGGACCGATGGGGTGGAGTGAGGTATCAAAGTGAAGCTTAGGTGAAGGGGCATCTAATGGGCTGGGTGTGGGGTTGACATATCGGCCTTCTGCGCATGCGCGGCGGCCGAAGGGTATGAAAATAGCCTTTTTGGAGCTAGGGGAGCCCCTAGTGGACCGATGGGGTCGAGTGAGGTATCAAAGTGAAGCATTCATGAAGGGGCATCTAATTCTGACGTTGATAAATGTCCCTGACACGCTCGTCTTCAGGCAAGACTTCAACCGGAGGTGCTGCTGGGTCCCAGGGAAAATCTTCTCCACGTCTCATGCTTTTCGTCTCATACAAGCGGATAGGCAAGCAGGCAGACAGACAGGCAAGGCTGGCAGGCTGGTCAGGTCAGGTAAGTCAAAGTGCTCAGCAAGATAGTGCAATGAATACACCCCTACCCTAAAAATCGACTCCTTTTATACATTTTTCTACAATCCGCCATGTTGCACCCACCACCCATCCACCATCCACCACAGCGGCCATCTTGCACCCATCACCCATCCACCATCCACCACAGCGGCCATCTTGCACCCATCACCCATCCACCATCCACCACAGCGGCCATCTTGCACCCATCACCCATCCACCATCCACCACAGCGGCCATCTTGCACCCATCACCCATCCACCATCCACCACAGCGGCCATCTTGCACCCATCACCCATCCACCATCCACCACAGCGGCCATCTTGCACCCATCACCCATCCACCATCCACCACAGCGGCCATCTTGCACCCATCACCCATCCACCATCCACCACAGCGGCCATCTTGCACCCATCACCCATCCACCATCCACCACAGCGGCCATCTTGCACCCATCACCCATCCACCATCCACCACAGCGGCCATCTTGCACCCATCACCCATCCACCATCCACCACAGCGGCCATCTTGCACCCATCACCCATCCACCACAAATACTCGCTTCTGATTGGCTCATGCGTAGTGACGTCACACCTCCGCACAACACTCCTGCGCACACCGACACAAAACCTCCCCAAATGCGGCCATCTTGCACCCATCACCCATCCACCATCCACCACAGCGGCCATCTTGCACCCATCACCCATCCACCATCCACCACAGCGGCCATCTTGCACCCATCACCCATCCACCATCCACCACAGCGGCCATCTTGCACCCACTCCCATCCACCACCCACCACACATCGCCACGTGACCACAATACTCGCTTCTGATTGGCTGATGCGTGACGTCACAAAGGTCATATGCAAATTTCTGAGGTCAATAGGACTTGAAAGACGCTTTGTATACTACTCCCCACTAACATGTCCAACTACATGTGTAGGGATTAGGAAGTCACATTCCCCGCAAATAACTTTTGTCTGATTTCACGTGCTTGAAATATTGGGCTATGGAATAGAGTATATTGATGGAAAACCTGTAGTACTGCATGAGACATTAGGCTCCTTCCCATCCCCACCTCCCCCCTGAGAGGACGCCCCCACCCAAATCAACACGTTAGCGGCAGAAATGAGACCCTGTGTACCTAGTTTTACCAACTTGTTTGTGATTTTGTGCTATAGGCCCTACACATCAACACTTCATATTTTGTATGTGTACAGTATAGCATCCTCATTGACAGAATCCTCTACAAAACACACCTGAGTTTACCGACACTCCGTTCTGATCTGTCTTAGCATCATGTGATGATGATTCAATGAGCTCGAAATAATTTTGCATACTGGTGTTACAGGTCACCTTCACCATAATGTATCAATTACCATGAACATGTATCACATTCATATTGAATGATGATGGCTGATGAGAATATTGCCCATATGGAACGAAAGGCTGGATTCCAGCGAATAAAAAGTTAAACGTTAATCATAAGCAACATACAATTAATAATACTATCAAATAATTATGTTTATTCCTTGTCGACATCAATATAATACAGACAATATTATGACTGAATCATGGTAACATATATTCAAGGGTATATATGTCTACACTAAACTGAAGGAGACCCATGATGCATATTATATTATGTTGTAAAACTTCACTTGCTAATCTCGATTAAGTTATGAAAATAAATTTCGTATGATTGCCCATTGCCCTCAAATTAAAAATATCTTCAGCAGCTAAAGTTAAGCCAATCATAACAATATATAACACCATGGTATTGTTGTAATATCACCCAGGTATTGATCTTTGGTTAAGAATGTAATAAGATACATATATACCTGTTCTTTATGTTATTCTGTATGCTGTTCATTCTGTATGTATTTTATACATGCACATACACCAGAAGTGGAATTGAAATTTGAATAAAATAGTCAAAATATGTTCGGTTTTTACCTCTACTCAGGAAATGAAGTCTTTGTTTCTAGAAGCTAAATCATTTTAGACACTCAAGTCCTTACCTGGTGAAGGGAGATAATTTTGTAAAAAAGAAAATACAAGTATAGATCCACACTGGTGTAGAGCAGAAAGTGTTATGACCTTTGATGATATTTGTGGAGCATGCTGCAGGACTTCAACTTCCATGAATCTGATAATATCCACACAATCCCATTCTACATGATATTTTTGCCATAGCACAGATAGGTCCCTTCATTTATCTGTTGTAGATCCAGGAGCTATTGTGAGCTGCAGGTTTTGTAAAAGTTAGATGCAATTATTCTGAGTGACGGAATGAAGTCTGGCATGGTTGTTTTAAGTTAGAACTTGGTATCCTTGGAAATGTCTGACCGATTGACACATGTATCATCCATTACATTACATTACATGCGTAATGTTTATTTCGTGAGGAATCAGCTGATATCCAATGGGGGAGGGGGAGGGTGTGGTTTGCACAATACTATGCGATCAATCACTGACTCTGATTTTGAACACCTCTGTCATACCACACCTTTCTGACACAGCTAAACCAATCGATAGTCTGTATTGGTACTTCCAGGTTCATCCAGTACATTCATTGTGTAACTGTCCGGTTGCGTCTTATATCAGGAGTGCTGAATCCATGGCCTGCATGTTGGAATCAATTGTATACATTTAATATCAAAACTCAGTTTACTGAAAATGTTTATGGCCTTCATTATATTTCATTCTTTCATCATACACAACAAGATGTAATCCATTATACCAGTTCTCACAGCATACGTGTACTCAATAGTATTGTGACCTGAATGGTATCCTTACTCAAGGTAATTTGAGAATAGATTCAAGAATAATTTTTAATTCAGTGTATTGAAATGTTAATTGACATGTATGCTGCTGGGAGATGAACCTTTGAAATGGGAATTGCAGGCCTGCAAGTGGCTCACAGTGAAAATATAGAAGAAAATATAGGAGGCAATTTGCAAAAATATTGGAGAAATATAGAAATTTTCAGAATAAAATATAGGAAATAAAGGAGTGTAAGGCAGGTTTGTACTACATTGTGTGTTCCAAACTAGTTTTCTGGTGTTTAATCAAATGACTTTCACGTCCTAGTGGTTGTCTTTCAGGCGACCTGTTCTCTTGTTTGATTCAGCATAGAGAGATTGAAATGTTTTGATATTTCTTTCTTTCCTTTCCTTTGCGCGCATGAGGATTACTCAAAATGCAAACCGCGCACGTGTTCGGAAAGAAATTCGTCCACTGGCAAACAACATGTCGGCTGTTAGGAGGGCCATCGATTCTGTTGTGTCCGACTTGAATTTGAATTATTCACTCACAACGGAACAAAGGAATAGTTTGAAGTACGTGTGCAGGGGTTTATAGAAGTCATTTTCATAGCTACCCGCAGCAAAATATTGAGTTTTTTAAATGTGAAAATTGAATTTATTTAAATTTTAGCGACCCTTCTTCGAAATCAAATTGAATATTTTTAGATTTTAGCATCCCTATGCTATTTCTGCTTAAATACCTACACAGGTGTTTGGTAAGCTATTTAGCTGGGGATTGTTTTTAATGATCCATACATTAATTTTAAGTTTAGTAAAATTGTTTAAATTGTTTTGCTTTTATTATTATAGATTATGAAAATCAACTTTTTAAATGAATACATAAGAAATTTATATGTAGAATATATAGAGTCAATCTTTCTAATAAGAGTATTTGCTTCTGTTTTGGGATATTAACAGAACACTACAATCGGTCACTGAAACGCGCACCTATTAGCATGATGCAAGCCTCCTAATGTAACTTGTCAGCTGTTACACTGATGAAGTCATGAGGTTTGACCAATTTCTTAAAGAAAGTTCGTCTGATAATTTAATGATATATTAAGTGACATTGGGAAAATGTCTAGCGAAACATTTTCTTTTCTACCCAAGCACATTATCACGAATAAACTACGTAACAACTTTAAAAAAAACAAGCATTTGTTGTTGTTGTTGTTGTTGTTGTTACGAAAATAAGCCTGAGAAATCACTAAATCGGGTGACCATATAAGTGCGTTATCACGTAGCTGATTACAAGCTAACTAGACGACTTTTCTAAGTTCTTGCCCTCGATTGTTAATCATTTGATCGGAACTTCGTTAGGAAGATATAACCGCTATAAAATTGTACCGACATACCGTATATACACTGTGGAAAGTGAAAGCTCTGATGCAGTACATGAGGGGGGACTACTCTGTCGCTCTTGCTAACGTACAGTATAGGTTGGCCGTATGCAAGCCGTATGCAAATAAGCTGAACCTTTCCATGGTTGCACAGCAGGACTACTACTCCACAGAGTGAAGAACAACACGGTTCAAGGTGGCTCGAAGTTAAAGCGACGACTTTGTGGTTTGGGGTTCCTATTTGAAAACGTCCCCATGAGTTTACCCGAATGTTACTGAAAATCGCGTTCTAAAACACCAACGGTCGGCTTTTCTCGTCCAAGTCCGACTGAAATGTATTGTTGTTACACAGACGTCCGTCTCCAAACAGGGGACTCAATTCGTAATCTGTTTTTAAAGCAAATTCGAATTGAATTTTCTCAAAATATTGAACATTTTCCTTCAAAACAACAAAAATTGAATAAACACAGCTGAAAATTGAGTTTTTTATTCAGAGTGAAGAACAACACGGTTCAAGGTGGCTCGAAGTCAAAGCGACGACTTTGTGGTTTGGGTTCCTATTTGAAAATGAGTTTACCCGAATGTTACTGAAAATCCCGTTCTAAAACACCACCGGTCGGCTTTTCTCGTCCAAGTCCGACTGAAATGTATTGTTGTTACACAGACGTCCGTCTCCAAACAGGGGAGAAAACTACGGTGGCTTGTTAGGGCCATGCATTGATTTTTGCAATTATCTGCCTTTTACTAGTTTTCAAGATTTCACTTTCGCGTTTTCTGTAATTTCTTGCCATTGACATCGATTCATTTCCGAGATATAAAGTTCTTTTCTGGTTTTAACAATTTCTTCTATCCATTTTCATGCGACTGCAAAAATCGAACAACCCATGTGAAAACACTAAAAATTAGCAAAAACATCGAAAAAGTATTTCAACCGCGGTGGAAAAGTATTTCAACCGCGGTTGAAAGTATTTTCAACCGCGGTGGAAACTTTCAACCGCGGTTGAAAGTATTTCAACCGCGGTTGAAATACTTTCAACCGCGGTTGAAATACTTTTCACCGCGGTTGAAATACTTTCAACCACGGTTGAAATACTTTCAACCGCGGTTGAAATAGTTTCCACCGCGGTTGAAATACTTTCCACCGCGGTTGAAATACTTTCCACCGCGGTTGAAATACTTTCCACCGCGGTTGAAATACTTTCCACCGCGGTTGAAATAGTTTCCACCGCGGTTGAAATACTTTCCACCGCGGTTGAAATAGTTTCCACCGCGGTTGAAATACTTTCAACCGCGGTTGAAATACTTTCCACCGCGGTTGAAATACTTTCACCGCGGTTGAAATACTTTCCACCGCGGTTGAAATACTTTCCACCGCGGTTGAAATAGTTTCAACCGCGGTTGAAATACTTTCCACCGCGGTTGAAATACTTTCCACCGCGGTTGAAATAGTTTCAACACCGCGGTTGAAATACTTTCCACCGCGGTTGAAATACTTTCCACCGCGGTTGAAATACTTTCCACCGCGGTTGAAATACTTTCAACCGCGGTGGAAATTACACGGCAGTTTCTGTTGTTGTTTTTTGCTATTTCTGATGTTTCACGCTATTTTCGAGGTTTTCGCTAATTTCCAGTGTTTCCATGTGGTCGTTTGAATTGTTCTTGTCTCTTGAAAATGAATTTCCAGCGTTTTCGTATGGAAATGGTTGCAGTACGTTGCAGTTTCTTGAGAATGAATAAAAAGATCAGGGATAAATTTTGAAAAATCGAAAATGAATCTAAGATGATGACAAGAAAAGAGAGAAAATGCGAAAGTGAAATCTTGAAAATTAGAGAAAGGTAGAAAATTCGAAAGATCAATGCATGGCCCTAACAAGCCACCGTAGAAAACTCAATTCGTAATCGGTTTTTAAAGCAAATTTGAATTGAATTTTCTCAAAATATTGAACATTTTCCTTCAAAACAACAAAAATTGAATAAACACAGCTGAAAATTGAGTTTTTTATTCAATTTGGCCGTTCGGCCCCTATAGACGACGTGTATGAATCCCTGGTGTGTGCTAAAGAATTGATGGCCCTCCTAACAGCCGACATGTTGTTTGCCAGTGGACGAATTTCTTTCCGAACACGTGCTCGGTTTGCATTTTAGGTAATCCTCGTGCGCACAAAGGGAAGTGGAACCCGACTACAGAAGCAAGGCCCATTGAAATGCATTGCAATGGGGAACCCCATTATTTCAATTGTGTCCAAACAGGAAGTCAAAATTTCCTCGGGAACCATGACAATCCCTATTGGAAATCCTATGAGTCGTGGGTTCCCCAGATGACAATTATTTGGCGGGAGATTTCACGTTGCTCTCCCAGACCTCCGTCTGATCGATGGAGGTAAAAAAAGGGGAGAGAACTCCATCTTGCCTAACACCGTTCGTAGTTCCGAACAAAAGCGAAAAAGTAGAGCCCCATTTAACGGTAAACAACTGCACCATGCACCAAGTATAAATAATATGTACAATATATAGAGGGACATTCCGGTCAGTAAGTTTTTTCAGCAAGGTCCAGTGATTCACTCTATCGAACGCTTTTGATGCATCCATAAAACATATATATACAGGACTACCATTGTTACAATAAAAATTAATCATTTCTTTCATTAAATAGATGCACTGATCTGTGGATCTTCCATCTTTAAAACCAAGTTGAAAGTCAGTTGTGTATAGATCTTTTTCACACAGCCTGAGTATAACTCTTTCAACAATTTTTGAGACAACGGTAGCGACGGCAATAGGACGATAATTGTCAGATTGTGTTATATCACCATTTTTGTTTTTAACAACTGGGCTGACAACAACAAAAGTAAGCTTATCTGGCAAAAAAACGTGTCTGAGTATGCAATTGATGCACGGAAAGAGGTGTATAAACAGTTTGTCTGTGGCGTACCTTAGATGTTCAGCCGTCAGACCATCGAAGCCGGCTGACTTATTGCATTTCATATTTAATACAATTTCATGAATAACCTCCGGAGAAGGGATAGGTAGAACATTGGATACATCAGCTCTATTTAACAACGCATTTATAACGTATTCTTTATGCTTTTCAGTATTAACAGAATTCAACAATGTGTCAAACTTTTCTTTCCATAGACCAGCTATGGCAACTTCGCCATCGGTATTATCAATACGGCGGAGGAACGTGGATTTACTGTGCTATTTCTGACCTCTCTCCAAAATTCTTCGCTTGAGTAATTACAGTACGCCTCGGCCATTCTATCAGCTCGTAGTAATTAGAGCATTTCCACAAAGTGGATGCTCTTATGTTTTCATGAGAAACGGATCCGCCGCCGCCGCCGCCGCCGCCGCTGCGACTTTAAACGTGAATATCTCTGAAACCGTTAAATATTTTCGGATCAGGCTTGGTGTACTATCTCCTTAGGCCTGGGAAATTTGTCTGGTTGTGTTTCGATACCCGCTGCTCACCACTAGGTGGCGTTGTAGTCAGAGCATAGGTAAACCTTTCTCTGACGATTTCATCTGAACGGCTAGTCTGATTTCTTTGAAATTTTATTACAATGGTCTTGAAGGATAGTCAATGTGCTGAAAAGGTTTTGGTGTAGCTGGCATAATTATGAAGGCAAGTTTTTTGCGTCTCAAAAAAAAAAGTTTTTTGTGAAATGAAAATTCACCAATTCGCTTGGAGAAATATTAAAAACTGTTCTATTCTAGGTTGCCAAGCATAAATATAGGATTGCCGACATGATAATTCCCTTTCGGTGTGAATCAAATTGCCATTTAAATGAAAAATCTCATTTATCTGACTTAACGTCAAAACCTCCATAACCATATTATCACGATTAAAGTTTTTTCCATTAAACTTTCATGTGTCATCTCCCTGGGGCTTTAGATTTCACCCGCTTGTTTTTCGTGGCTATAGACATGAATGCAGGTCAACATGTGTAACATCATATCTTCTGAACAACGTGTTTGATTTCCATGAAATTTGGGTATAATGATCTTGCAAGATAGGCAAAGAACTGACAAGATTTTGGTGGTGTTGGCGAATCATGGAGACGCATTATTGCATCTCAAAATAAGATTTTGTTTTCACAAAAATGAAAATTTGCTTCTTAATCAGGGAAAAGTAATTCTATTTTGCTGAACATGAATGTAACATTCCCATTGTTATAATTCACATCCCATTGTAGGGCCAAATGACCATTTTTTAAATATATGAAATTCTCATGACTGGAGTCCAATATCTATACATTCCCCAGGCCACATCTGAGGAGTTTTCTTCATGTAGGTTCGTGATATTGTTCATCATTGGGTAGAACTATAGACAGTAAACTTATTGGTGTTTCAACTGTTCATGAAGTTTATTATTGTCAGGACAGACAAAGGATTTCAAAGAACTGAAAGTTGGTTTTTTTGATTGATTGAAATTGAAGGCCCACCTCTCGTACGGATTTTGCAGCCCATCAGCATAATGCTTGATTTATATCTCATTATACATTCTGTTTTACAATTACTTTAACATTATGTTTTAAAAATGGATTGTAAGGACATTGGTGCTGTTAGTGCTGGCATAATCATGTGGCACAGGGTAAAGTCAGCTAAATATATCTAAATCAAGGCTACATCAACCCCTGCTTACACACATAACTAAAATGCAGTCAGAGAAAATATGCTGCCATGACTGTCTGGTCAGTATGGAGAAAGGGTTCAAGTGAGCTTGAAGTCTTACCATTTTTGTCAAATAGACATACTGTAACACTGATAATCTGCTTTACCTTTCAGGCCTTATATTATAGGACTGTATGTTGACCATTCAGGTAATAAGACCTGTAATTGTTGACTTATTGCATAATGCACTTTACATAAGTGGACTAGTGAACTTTGTGTCAACAAAGTAAACACTTCATTTCCAAAATCAGTGCTATTTCTCTCTCCATTACTGACATAGCCCTGGGCTTCCAGATTTCTGGGGATGCATTCTGGCCAATTTTCAATGCATATAATCGCAAATTATCACTCAGTTAATGCACAATTTTTTGTTTTATGTGGAGGTCCCCAGAATTTATTTGAAACTCGAGATGTGAAATTGCACATACCATTACATTTTGACAGCATAGTTACAAATGTTGATAATTATTTTTTTTTAACTGAAAAAGTAGAAAGATTTTTGAAGTGGAACTTCTACATACCTGCTATATGGCACATCCCACCTGGGAAATTTTTACAAGTATATCTAATTGAAGTAATCCATTGGAACCACTGATAACTTTTTAATAATAGAGAAGAAAATCAACTCCGAGTAGACAAATTTCATTCTGTATAGTTCGCTATTAGTTATAGCATCTTCAGCAGTTACAAATAGCTCCATACGCACAGTACATGTATATATACAAGGCATAATGTGATCTTAGCCAATACACATATATGAATAGGATTAAAGCCATTAATTTATGTCAGTCAGGTGGGACGGATATTAAAATGCTTTCATTTTCAGAAATTGTGAAACGATAACCTGACAGCGATCTACAAATGGTGTGATTCAGGTAATACAATACACACTCTAATTGATGAAAACAATACATAATCTGGTTATCTGTCAAGAACTAAGTAAACTGTGCACAAATGAATAAAGTATGGTGATAAAGTGGGTATGTACCTACATTGAGTGCTTCTACATGACATGAAGTTTGGATAAGACATCATTTTAAGATAATATAGGTATAATTTTTTTGGCAATCCACATCAGAATTGATGAAAACCTACAAATGTTGTAACTTGCATGTTTCATAATTGTATATTCCTATGCGAGTTGCAACATTTGTGGAGTGTGTATTGTAACACCTGAATTACACCATTAAAGTTCAATAATGTTCACTCTCAGACAGTCTCTAGTAACTAATAAGGGCTGTCAAGCTGTACATGCATATTAACAAGAGATGGTTCAAATTATAGTTTATTTTCCTGTGAAATTGGATAGATAAAATGCATAAATGATCCTTACTGTATGGTGTTGAATTAACTATTTTCGTCTGAATTTGCACAGGTTGAAAACAATAGCTGTCCAATTATAAAAATAGCAGGTTATGTTCAATTTGACCTGCGATTTTTCTCTGAAGTAAAAAAAACAGCAGGTCATCAAAAGTTTTCTATTTCGGACCCTGGATGGATCAAAAGCCTAATTAATGAAATTGACTGACCTTCACCTGTTTTATCGAGGTCAAATTTAGCACAAGCAATAAATTTTGAAGGAGTGAAGATGAGCTCTCCAAATTCATCATACTTGTGCAATTGGTGACTGACTAGAAGTCAATCCCATTTGACTGAACCTATTTTCTCTAGGTTATATACTTTATATTATGATATAATATGAAATATAGCTAGGCATTCTAAATTGATACCATATTCATGCATCTGATGATGGACACAAACTCTTTGAATATGACTGATGTTGACCTGTTTTTTCAAGGTCAAAAACTGTATGTTAAGTCACATGTTAACTGCCAACATACACTCCAAATCTAACATTGTCATCATTTTGTTGTGGCTGTGGTTGTCTTCCAGAACAATTTAACGAATTTTGCACTTGTTCAAACAGCTTCATGCTTCAACAGTAACTTAAAGGTCAACCCAAACGGAATTTTTTTTGGTCTAAAAATCCTTAAAAATCATAGTTCATACTTCACTTTGTATGAAAAAAATATTGAAAAAATTCTAATCTGATCAGAAACACACGTAATATGGGAGCAAAGTGGGCTTTTCCACACTTTCACAGCTGGGTTGATGACGTCACGCAGGGAAGTTGCCTGAGAAAAAACAGCGGATAACATGGAAAGCGAGTGCAGTCAGAGCTCCGGTTCAGATGTCGATTCGAGCGATATCAGCTGCTTAGATGGAAATATTTTTCGCCAAGAAGATGAAATAGACATAGAGGAGGATGATGACGGGCAAATTAACAGTTGTTTGCAGACCAACGGCGGAATTCAGTCCTATCAATTTGAGCCGTACGGCTCCGATTCTGACAGTGACAATCACTCTGACAACGTGGAACTCGACGACGACAGGATTCGGAGAGGTCGTTTGTTGAATACAGATTGGTATGCAACTTGACTGGAAACCTTATTATCGTCATCTATAAGACCAAATGTCCATATATTTCAAACTGTATTGAATGTAGAACGATTCTGTGATGTAACGAACGAGCACATCTGTGTTGTTATTGTTGTTACTGACCGAGGCAGCCTTTTCGAAGGGATAAACTCCGGGATTCGGCAGTATGGACAGTAAACTGTTGATAACTCTACTGATATACGTCCGACTTGAATTTTGTTTGTTTTCCCATAATCCCCATGAAATACCAATTTCAGAATTATATAGTTTGATAAAAAAACTTTGGACATTCATGGCGAAAAGTAAGCCGTGGTGAGTGGATCGGCATTCACATTTGCTCAATTTTCGACAAATTACCTCAATTAAATTGAAATCGAATGATATTCCCACAATCTCAAATGTCAAGGGATTATGAAAGTATAATTATCACTTCTGTATCTACAGTCATTCACTCCAATTGGTGTTTTTTATTTATTTACTTATCAAACGTATATATATTTATGAAAGATCATTTTATTATTATTATTAAATAGTATATAATTTAGATAATTTATTTGCGTGAAGTTTGTGCCAACATTTGGCTAAAAACGCATACATAGAATGAATAAAATTGAACATACAAATACAGACATTAAGACACATTGGAACAAATGGTTAAACGTGTATATATGAAATAGAGACTCATCCAGTCTAACCTGTAGGTGCTCAAGCAACAAATGCCACGCGAGAGCGAGCAGGGCATGTACAGCCGTCCCCCTGCCCGAGGCCTCGCTTGCAGGCTAGGTTCGTTCAGCCGATGTCCGTGATAGATTCTCCTTGTCCGATTTCTTTGCCGTCACATTCTGATTATTCTTACGTTTGATAGTTGGAATAGCTGTTCCCTTTAGTTTTGGTTTGTACCCGAATTCAACTGCTACGCTGTAGATGTCCTCGAATGATGTCTTTCTGTCAAAATGTGCCGAGCAAATTATACGAGTACTGGCTCGGGCCCTCTTTCCACACTCTCATGTTGCGTACAAATTTCGTCCAATTTGCAGCGATTTTCTCGTCTTTGGGCCACAAATGAATACTAACACCGTCATCTGTAGTAAAACTGCAACCTCCCACTACACAACGTCGCGGCATATTTAAAAATGATGCCCCGATACTCCGAAAATCTCCAGAAATCAGCAGCTACATACGACTGTGGTATACGGCTTTAACATAGAGAATACAAGACGGCTTCCCTCCGTGACGTCACAGCTGGAATTGACAGGAGAGCTATTTTCACCTTTCAAACGGCAATATCTCGCCAACCAGACTGCACAAAATTATGAAAAAAATATCATTATTTTCAGAATCGAAAAGACTATTTTTTTATATTTTTGACCTCAGAGCGTTTGGGTTGACCTTTAAACCATCCTGTATCGGCTGAGTTGTTGAAACACCCTCCATTTCCTAGCTCTGACATACTGCATCACTGTCGAAATATGGGTACCGTCCATGACAGAGTGATAGATCACACAGTCAGTGAAGGTTCCTGATTTACATTGAATGTCCTTATTGCCTAAGTAATATTAGCAGCATTTTACAACAACAACAATTCACTGACTTACAGTGAAAAATTATAGTGAAAGGTATTTATTTTTTGTTGTTTGGCATTTTTATTTGCTGGCATTGTTTCAGATAGAGTACAACAGCCTAATTCATACAATCAGAAATAAAAAGGGGGTTAAAGTCTTTATATTCAAACTTTCATAGGAAATATAAAAGTGGCAATTTGAAATTTTATTTTTATTCGATTTTTTAATGTCGGTGGGTCCATGAAATGCAAAATAAAGTTGGTGTTGCCTCACACTGGGTTTCGCCCAGTGGTGAAGAAATCCCTTCTCCGAGGCACTTCTACCAGGGATGATTTGTGATTGCTCATCCTTCAGGAGTATGTGCCCCACCTTCTGTCTCATCCTAAAAAAAAATTGCCACCCATAATAAGGGGTATTCCCAAATTGGGGAGATCTAAAGCCCTGTGAGTACCAAATTATGTGTTACAAAATTATCTGGGGAAATGCTCTTTGCCCGCGTTTCACACGAGCTTTCATTCCTCATTCTTTTTGCAGGCTCTAAGGGCATATTTGAATTGACGCCTAGTGCTCTGCATATATTCACATATGGGCCCGCTACGAGGACTACCATGATCACGCCACATTAGAAATGCTATTCTGGCAAGTAGTATATAGAACACGGGACGACGTCTGTTTTCCAGGGAGGTAACTCTTGGTTCCCCTTTTTCCAGGTTAAAGGCATAGGGAACTCCCCGTCATCTCCCCAAAGAGATCGAAAGCTACCTCCAACACAGGAGAGTTACAATCTAGGGGGCGCCACCAGCTCAAGGTCACTATAGTTCCGGCAACCTTTATCCTTTGTATTCTTCCGCGGTCTGGCGGTGATGCGGTCGCGGAAAAAAGCTTCCGCGGAGAAAAAGTAGTCCCCAGACTACAAATACGCTGCATGGTCCGATTGGGTGGTATGAGGTATCAATGTGAAGCATTCGTGAAGGGGCATGGGCTAGGTGTGGGGTTGAAATATCGTCATTCTGCGCATGCGCGGTGGACAAAGGGTATGGAAATAGACGTGTTGGGGTCTAGGTGGGCCACTAGTGGGTCGATGGAGTCCTATGAGGTATCAATGTGAAGCATTCGTGAAGGCGCATCTGATGGACTGGGTGTGGGGTTGAAATATCGTCATTCTGCGCATGCGCGGTAGACAAAGGGTATGGAAATAGACGTTTTGGGGTCTAGGGCGGCCACTAATGGACCGATGGGATCGAGTGAGGTATCAATGTGAAGCCTATGTGAGGAAGCATCCCACTGGGTGGATGTGGGGTCGGAATATCGTCATTCTGCGCATGCGCAATAGACAAAGGGTATGAAAATAGACGTTTTGGGATCTGGGTGAGCCACTAATGAGCCGACGGAGTTGAGTGAGGTATCAATGTGAAGCCTAGGTGAGGGGGCATCCGATTGGACTAGTGTCTCGGCCGTTGTCCACATTCTGCGCATGCGCAGACAGGGAATTCTGGGAAAAGGATGTGGAAATACACGTTTTAGGGTTTAGGTGAGCCCCTAATGATCCTATGGTGTCGTATGAGGTCTTATTTTGAAGCTGTCGTGAGGGAGCATCCGCCTGGGCTAGTGTGTCGTTCGTTGTTCATAGTCTGCGCATGCACAGTCTGGCCGTAGTATAGAAATAGACCTGTTGGGGTTTAGGTGGGCCACTAATGGGCCGATTGGATCGAGTGAGGTATCAATGTAAAACATACGTGAGGGAGTCTCCAACGGGCTGGGTGTGACGTGGAGCTGACGTCATTCTGCGCATGCGCAGTAGAGAAAGTGTATGGAAATAGATGTTCTGGGGCCTATGAGAGCTACTTTTGGGTCGATGGAGTCGAGTGAGGTATCCATGTGAAGCCTATGTGAGGGAGCAACCGCCTGGAGTAGTGTCTCGGCCGTTGTGCATGCGCATGCGCAGACAGGGAATTGTGGGAAACGGGTGTGGAAATAGACGTTTTTGCGGTCTAGGTGGGCCACTCATGGTCCGATGGAGTCGAGTGAGGTATCAAAGTGAAGCATTCGTGAAGGGGCATCCAGTCATGGGTGGGTGCATGGAAATTTAGGGGTATGACGTCACTTCCGGTTTGGGTGAATGGGGCGTGACCTTGGAACATGATAGGACATGTACCGACCTGTCTGTGGGGGTTTTCCCCGCCAGAATTTCGCAGACGTCTGCGCCTGCATCCGGGTATACATGAGGGTCTGTATGAATGGGGTGTGACTTGGGAACATGATAGGAATGCATGTACTGACCTGTCTGGGGGGGTTTCGGCCCGGCCCGGCCGCAGCGCGCGCGCGCGTCATCACCGGCAGTGCGCGGATGATGAATGTCGGGTCAAAGGTCAGATCCAGGTCCAAGGTCTCCCTTTCGGCAAGGTTCGGCAACAATGTTGCAGCATCGATATACAGAGCTTGAACCCAAAAAGGGGATTGTAAATTAACCTGGGAAGGATGGGAAGTTCCATTTGGACCAATCAGCGGTCGAGAAAAAGAGCCAATGAGCGATCGATAAAAGAACCAATGGACGGGTACTAGAATTTCGCTCACGTTTGCGCCTCCATCCGGGTATTAGAATGCTTTCGCCTATAGTGAAATCTCATGTTAAATGAAATCCTATACAAAATAACATTACACTACCGAACAATCACGGACTTTCACGAAGGGCCGTCACAGGGCGTAGTAGAAAATAGAGCATTTCTAACCTTATTGACCTTATGGCGCAAGCGAGTATAACAATTGCCCATGACTCACACGGTGTATAAAACCCCACTCAACAGATACACTATAAAGCCACCTCTCTAACCGTTCGCTTTTCATTCCCACCATGGCAGCGAGCGGAACAGAGCTTGCGTTATTCCAACTGACGTCCCACGTCTACCTCATCGTCAATGACGATCACCTGGAGCTGGTCCAAGACGCATCGCAGAAGGTGAAGATTTTGTTATCGCTATCAGGCTGGAGTCTATTGACACGATTGTTACAGGGAAAAGAGCCCGAAAGGGATTTCATGCACGTGGAAGTCGGTGTGCACATACACACTGCTGGAGAGGATTCCCTTTTTCCCCGGTTGGAACAGAGTGGAGTACCTATATCACACTCTGTCCACCCTTATGGATGGCAATGAAAGATATACTCCCCGAGGTGGATGACTTACTACACCCCGAGGTGAAAGAAGGGGCTGTGGCTACCCGGAGGCTTACACCTGGCTGCACCCTATTATTGTACCCCAAACTGGTGTACGCCTGAACCCAAAGCGCACGTCTCTTTGTCACCGGAAGGATGGACTACCTTGAAACGGGTGTTGTTGGGTGACCTGCACGGTGATAGCATTCACCTGTGTGACGACGTCTACATTTTCTGTGGTCCCTTTTTCGCTCGACTCCTCTGTCTGAACGACGGTGGTTTTACCCTGGACCCCGATCTATGGACGGCTTTGGAACAAGTAGTCCCCATTGTCGATGAGGTACTATATCTGTAGGAGCCACATAACTAATCAGAATAGTACGTATCACGGACTACACCCGTCTATAAAACACGTCCCTCTGGATCACACACCTTCATTTCTACGGTTGCAGAGCCATGACGGAGATCCAGCCCTATGCCACTCGCTTTTTACAGCATGCGACCGTGGCTAATTCACTCACGGGTTACCGAGCAGTGGTTCGGTCCATGTTTGCAGATGGCGACGACAACGAGGGGCGACGCCAGATCCTGAAAGAGTTCACAGAAGCGGTCCTCGACAGAGTGCACACAATGGAGAGGTGTGCTATCACTCACCACTACTGGACTATGACAGCCATCCTTGATACCCGGGCTATGGACCACGAGCGCTCACGCCGGACCCAGCGACGGCTCGTTGGCCGAGTCATGGTCTGTGCCCTCTTGACCCTGACGCTGTGGCATTGACAGTGGGACCTCACCATAAATACGAAAGACAGTCAGAGTGTGTGTCATTCACCGTTCGTCATTGGGTCAACCATGTCAGCAGTCCTACGAGCCATCCTTCCCCTTACACCCCGGGTGGGGTTACACGTCTATGAAGATAAAGTCACCCTCGTGGAAGACCTTGGAGATGTTTGCTGGTCGCGCGCTGAGACTGTATCGAATACGGTTACGCTACACCGTGACGGCTGGACCAAATTTAAACGGGTGTTGAGTGGTGAGCTCGACGGACACCTCATCCACATAGACAATGCCATCTACGTATACCGTGGACCCTTCTCCCCACGCCTGGGCCGTTACCAAGACCCTACGCGTGGCTTCACCCTAGACCCCGATCTGTGACAGCCTTCGAGAAAGTGGTGCCTATCGTGGACCAGCTGTTTACACCGGCCGAGCGGTCATCAGACGAGTTGGAGTGAGCTCGTGCCCTGAGAGAAGCGGCGGCAGAACCCAATGAACAAATGTCTAGCAATGAACCAGACGACGATGCCATTGATTACCCGGCTAGACCTTGACCACCCGATCCTTTGATCTCACGGGGTTCTCCCTATAAATACGAGAGACAGTCAAATCTTGTACCATTTACGTACTGACCATGACGGAGCATATAATACGGGCGTATCTCAGCTTGACCCCCGAGGTCTTCCTGCACGTTTATGCGGATAAGGTCGATATCATGGAGGAGATGGGGGACATCTCTGATGCGGACCTTACACAACCGTGCCCGGCTCACATTCGTCTGTCCCGAGAGGGCTGGACCAAATTCAAATGGGTGTTGTCTGGTGAACTGGACGGCGACCTCATTCAGTTGTGTCACGATGTGTACATCCGACGCGGCCCCTTCTTTGCTCAATTGGCTCGGCTATATGGGGGTACAGTGCATTTTACCCTTCACCCTGATCTATGATCTGCATTGGAAGATGCCGTGGTAGATGTGGATCAAGTGCTTATCAGGCGGTCATCAGACGAGTTGGACTGGTCATTTACCATGGACACTGTGGAAGCCAACGAAGAAAATCAGAAAGAAACTCCGGCCCAAGATATACCCGTTATAAATAAACGATAGAGCCAGGATCCATCATCATTTGTCACCATGAAGAGCTGGGAGAAGGTGTTGGATAACTTATACTACAGTCCCGACAGTCCGGCGGCCTATAGTGCATTGTCGGCTCTCTATCCTATCGAGCGGCCAAACCCCAGGGGATACAACGTGCCCAAGTCCGAGATTGGTTAAGAAAAAAAGACACCTATACCTTACACCGATCTGCCCGTCGCCATTTTCTACGGAACCGGGTCATCGTAGGAGGACTAGATGCCCAGTGGCAAGCGGATTTGGTCGATATGAGCGCCTTTGCCAAGCACAACGATGGGAATCAGTATATCTTGACGTGCATCGATATGCTATCGAATTATGCGTGGGTGGTACCCATCCGGACGAAAACGGGGGCGAATCTCATAGCGGCGTTCAAAGACATCTTCAAGACCGGGCGCAAACCTTTGTATTTGCAAACCGACGAAGGCACGGAATTCCTCAACAGACCGTTCCAACAGTTTCTGAAAGCCCAGAAGGTGTTTTTCTTCCATAAGTACAACGAGACCAAGGCTTCCGTGGTGGAAAGGTTCAACAGGACATTCAAAGGCCGTATGTATAAATATTTCACCTATAAGAATACAAGGCGGTACATCGATGTTCTCCCGAAACTTGTGAGTGGCTACAATCGAGCCTATCACCGGAGTATAGAGAGAGCCCCCATTACCGTGACCCAACGCAATGAAGCCCAAGTCCGGCGTGTCTTGTACCCCAACCAATCGCAGCGAACGACGAAGGCTGTGTACAAGGTCGGAGACCCTGTACGGATCAGTAAAGGTCAATTTGAGAAAAGTTACTTGCCCAACTGGAGCGATGAGCACTTCCTGATTAAACGGCGCCTACCCCGACAGCAGCGAGTCTATGAACTGGAAGATCTTCAAGGGGAACCGTTGGTAGGGACGTTTTACGAGACGGAATTACAGCCTGTCGTAAAAACACAGCAAGACTGCTACACGGTGTAGCAGATTTTGAAAACGGAACGTCGACGTGGCAAACTGTTTCATTTTGTCAAATGGCAAGGCTGGCCCAGTTCCTTCAATTCCTGGGTCGCGGCCAACCAGGTGAAACGACTATAAAGCCAGACGCCAGTGCCGTCATCCTTCATTCCACGTCCGACCACAGTGCTATGGACAAACAGCAGCTGACTCTGAACACAGCGTCTCCCAAAACGCGCAAAGCTCAAGTGGGCTTTGTGGTGATATTGCTAACCCTGCTGAGTGTGTTGTACGGAGGTGTGTTTTACGACGTAGCCTATGTCAGCACGTTACTTAACCAACTGAGAACACCAGCCACCAGTGAAACCGGTCTACAGATAGCACCAGTCAACCCCGTATCGAGCCCAGCCACCACCACACCCCGTGTACAAGCCACGTCGAGCTCCACACCAAGCTCCACACCTACACCAAGTACATCCACTACGTCTGAAAACCCACCGGATTTCATCCCTCACAGTGAACAGACAACGACGACCGACGTTGTACCCACCGCCATCATAACTCGCAGTGAACAGACAACGAAGACCGACGTTGTACCCACCACCACCACTCCAGTTCACTCGTACCAAATTTACAAGAGCGGATTACCACGACAGCGCATACAGCTCGAACCATGGACCCTGGGTGGCAGCATCCCTTCACTTGCGTCATCGCAGGACCGACGGGTTCCGCCAAAACGCACTTCGTCAGGAAGCTTCTTCAACACGCCGACAGCATGATCACCCCACCCATTACCCGAGTCGTGTGGTGTTGCAGAATGGCAGGAAGCGTATGCAGCAATGCCCCACATCACGTTCGTGGAAGGCCTACCCAACCTGACCGATTTGGAACCGGACACCTTGGTGGTTCTGGATGATCTCATGGCGGAGACGGATGAGCGGGTCACCCAACTCTTTACCAAAGGCAGCCACCATCGACGGCTCAGCATCATCTACATTATGCAGAATCTGTTCAGTAAAAACAAAAAACATCGGAACATCAGCTTAAATGCCCACTACCTGGTGGTCTTCAAAATCCCGAAAGATACCACTCAACTGCTGCACCTGGCGAGACAGATGTATCCCGGCCGCACACCGTTTGCGTTGGGAGCCTTCAAAGATGCCACAACCGCTCAGCACGGGTATATGCTCTTCGACCTCAAGCAAGCCACCCCCGACCACCTTCGACTACGGACGAGCATCTTTCCCGGAGAGACCCACCACGTGTACATGCAAAAATAATGTAAACACATACACAGTGGCGCCCCCTGCTGCGGTGTGTTTGTTTGATGATGGAGATAATAACAAGAATTAATACCACAGCATGGTTGACTTTGTCTCTGTATGGTTGACTTTGTCTCTGTTCTCTGAGGTAGATAAAAAGAGCAGAGTTGTGGGTTCTAGCATTAGTTGTACATGATGTCTGCGCGAGTACGGAAGCACGCTCCGACGCTCCGTGTATTGAAGACGGCCCCACCCGAGTTGGTCCGAACCATTGTACGCGGTGCGGATCCTGACCTTGTACGCTGTCTGTGCGAGATCGGGTACAACCTGTTAAAAGGCAACGTACCACTGACTCCGGCTCAGAAGACCAAGTTGGCCAAGCATAAGACAGGTCTCCGAACCCTAGTCCAGAAGCGGGTCCCTCAAACACAAAAGAAAAAGGTGTTACAGAAAGGCGGCTTTCTCGGGGCCATCTTAGCACCGTTGACCGCTTCCGTGTTGGGTCCAGTATTGGGAGGACTCTTCGGCCGACAATGAACCACACGAAAAAAATGGTCCTCGTCGAACCACGGTTCCTTCAAAACCTCCAATCGCCCTACCCTGTTCCACCTACGGTGAAGACCATAAACACCCTCGATGAAGAGATGCAACAGATCTTACAGACCGGGGTTAAGCGACAGTGAGAAAGTACAACGGTACAATGAGACGCTTCAACGGTACATGACGTTCATGGACCAATACAAAACCCTCTCTACCCCACCACCACCACCACCACCACGTGACACACCGCCGACCACAGCGCCGCTCCAACAGCCGCCATTACTAGGGATGCCACCCACAGCCCCACAGTGGGTGGAAGACGAAGTGCTGGAGAGTGTACCTGCATCGTTCAAGAAACAAGCTGGCCTGGTATTACAACGGATGAAACAGAATCCTAACATGACTTGGAATGATAAAGGCGAACTACTGGTACAGAATCAGGTGGTCCCCGGGACCCACATGACGGATTTAGTGAATGACCTGATGCGTAAACGCAGGTCGCACACGGATCCTCGAGGATGGGAGGTCTTCGCTCAAGGCTTGAAAGACATGCATGTACCACAGGAATTGGTGGGGAACCCCCACCGCTGGGCCTTTATGCAGCGAACCCAGCAATCGCCGAGTGGCCCACTACCTTCTTGGGAATCCGAATGGGAACCGGAGTCACCGCCACAACACCCCCCCCCCCAAACACCACCACCACAACGGGCATCTTCTTTTCAGACCTTTAAAAAACCATCCTTGATCAGGACACCCGACATCTCCAGAGCCGTGACACGACCACGAACACGACGCCGGACACAACCGCCCAAGGCCTGGAACACCTATTAAAACCAACAGCAGCAGCAGGACAGCTCAGTCGCCATGTTTTACCTCACCCTACCCAGTAACAGTTCGCTGGATGTGTTTCCTGACAAACACCTTGGCCAAGTACGTGACGCAGTTATCGCGACCGTTGCATTTACCTGGGCGCTGGGAATGTGGCCTCGTGGATATCCAATACCCTTACTCGTCACCGTCAACGTGAGTGTCGTACTGAGTCCTATCCTACAGCAAATGCTGGGTTTCGATCTACAGACGTTCGCTGGTCCCACCGCCCACCAAGGCGTGATCCCGATGGATGTGAAGTCGGGTATGTACGGACTCTACGTCTACTCGGACGTGGTGGACAACCACATCCTGGGCGATATCAACACACCTCTGTCACGGGTGGTACCCATTAAAAAGACGTATGGAGATCAAGTCACCCACAGTTTCACCCACATGCTCTACCTACCCGTACGACAAACCGACATCAACACTATCAAGGTGGATATAAGAGATGACACGGGACGACCGGTCGCATTCGAACGCGGGAAAGTGGTGCTGACACTTCATTTTCGACAAGCACGTGCTCTCCACTTTGTATAATGAAGGTGCCTTACGAGTGCGATGCACGCAGCTATATGGACTATTATGGCCAACAGGCCGGCGGTGGCCTTCCGAACTTTAGTGGTGCACGCATGCAACGAGGACATGGACTGGGGAACATACTCGGGAGCATCGTCAAAACGTTCCTGCCCTTGGTGACGCGTGGAGTGAAAGCAATCGGCAAACAAGCGGTACGCAGTGGACTGCAAGTCGCCGGTGATGTCTTGGGGGTACGGCACCCAAAGAAGCCTTGAAACGGCGGGCCAAAGTAGCAGGAGGCGTCTTGGTGGCCAAAGCACAACGCACCGTAGGGAATAAAAGACCTGCACCACCGAGACCACGCACCAGTCGACGACCGACCCAGCGACGACACACATCGAAGACCCAGGATATCTTTTCTTAAAACATGTCCTTGATCCACGCAGAGTCCTGTACCTCCACCAACAGTGAATTTGATTTGTGGACCACAGACCAGTGCCGAACAAGGATTATGGGTGGAGCATCTCCCGCTCTCCAGCATCGACGAAACAGGGCCCATCGAGTTCATCATCAGTAATGCGGATACGGCCTATGTGGATTTAGCCCATACATACTTGTATGTGAAAGCCAAGATCGTCAATGGAGATGGCTCCAGAATCGTCGATCAAGCAACGGTGGGCCCGACGAATCTCTGGCTGCACTCGATGTTTCAACAGGTGGATATATTTCTCAGCGACAAACTCATCAGTGACTCGACCAACACGTACCCTTATCGAGCCTACATCGAGACGCTGTTGTCGCATGGGCGAGAGGCTAAAAAATCTCAACTGACAGCCTCTTTATTCTACCAGGACACAGCCCAGCACATGGGCGTAGAGAACGACAATGTGGGATATAACAAACGGAAGGCTTTGACCGCGAACGGCGTCTCGGTGGATCTCATGGGTCGACTGCACGCAGACATGTTCATGCAAGACCGGTACCTTGTTGAACAAGATCCCCATCAAAATCCGACTGATACGGGCGCCTCCGACCTTCGCCTTGATGGCCACTAACGTAGACGGGCATGCAGCTGATTATAAGATTGTCATCCAAGACGCAGTCCTGTATGTCCGAAAAGTGAAACCGAATCCAGCCGTTCAATTGGGACACCTCAAAGCCTTGAAAACAAAACCAGCCCAGTACCCGACGTGTGCAAACCAAAGTGTTCTCTGTGTCTGTTGGAAATATGAGCGCCAACAAAGAAAACCTGTTCCTGGGGGAACTACCCAAGCGATTGATCCTGGCATGTGTGGAAAATACCAGTTTCAGCGGAGCTTACCCAGAGAACCCGTTTGACTTTAAACATTTCGGCACCAATTTTGTGGCCCTGCATGTGGATGGACAACAGGTCCCAGTCACGGCCTTAACACAGAACTTTGGGCACGCGAATTTCATTCGAGCCTATCAGAGCCTGTTTACAGCCACCTGTCAAATCAACCAGGACGAAGGGAATGTGATCAGTCGGGAGGACTACGCGAACGGATACACGTTGTTCTGTTTCGATCTGACCCCCACCTCAGAGAACGACCATCAGCTGGCCCTCGCCAAGCAAGGCAATTTACGGTTGGGAATCCACTTTGCACGAGCCCTCCGGAGCACCGTCAATGTGATCTGCTACGCCGAGTTTGACAACATCATTCAAGTGGACAAAGCGCGCGCATCACCGCCAGACCGCGGAAGAATACAAAGGTTAAAGGTTGCCGGAACTATAGTGACCTTGAGCTGGTTGCGCCCCCTAGATTGGAACTCTCCTGTGTTGGAGGTAGCTTTCGGTCTCTTTTTAGAGATGACGGAGAGTTCCCTATACCTTTAACCTGGAAAAAGGCGAACCAAGAGTTACCTCCCTGGAAAACAGACGTCGTCCCGTGTTCTATATACTACTCTGGCATGCGCATGCAAATCGCTAACCTCGTCATTCCATCCGGGTACAATGAAATCCTTTTTTGCTTTCTTTTTAGCTACAACTACGGTATTACCCGCTAATGACATAGAATCAATAATGGCATTATAATAAGTTTTGATTTCATCCTTGTGATCACAGCCACTACAATTGTTACACAAGATGGCTTCACATGGTACAAGTATGTCATTTAAATATTCTTGCGTTAGGCTAGCATAATGTGACAGTTCGTCATCAGAAAGCTTACTCCATTCAATCACATATCTAGGGTGACAATCTTGACGGTTTTCTAACAAGGGTAATTTCCCCCATTTCAAATTAACAACAATAGGAAGGTGATCAGACGAGATATATTCATACAGTATACGAACTCGAATAATGGCACTATTTACATGATTTGTTGTGACATGCTAGTTATGTCGCCAATCAAATTCCCGCTTACTTAGGCTTATAATCGAGCACCACATCAAGGTCCGCCCAGACTGATGATGACTGTTCTGGGGAGATAGGGTTAGTCCGTTATCGGTCAATTTGTCTTTTGTTATAATCGCAAGTTCGGCGTTCGTGCATGTTCGCGTTGTCAACTTCCTTTCTCCGCAAGCTGATTGGCTGAGAGCTGACTACGCAAGCTGATTGGCATGGTACAATCTGATATCTTTCTCAGTCATATTCATTGAATATCATACCTGACCATTTGGTTAACATCATTGGTTCGATGGCTGAGTGATGGAAACGTGCGTACGGACGACGAGCCCTCTATTGATGATACCAAAAAGCAAATTCAGAACGTTCATAAAGTTAGACCGCGGTTCGCAGTTCGTTATTCGGGACCAGTCATTCAGCGACTCATAACAGCGCCCCTAGCAGCGCCGCCTGGAGTCAAATTTGGGATATGAATATGCAAAGATATAGAGCATGACATTCTCTCTTCCTATACAGAGTTTGGAGTTCAAAGTACTCATAATAAATAAAATACGGATTTCCATATCTGAGGAAATAATTGCTGGCCTCCTCGAATAATGAACTGCGAACCGCGGTCTAACTTTATGAACGTAATCCAGAACTGTTCTTATTGGTTGAATCTATTTGTACTTCCGCTTATATGTTATCGTTGGAATTGAATGTCATAATTTATTAAAAACGGCTTCCTTTGAATGTGAATAAATATTGCTGGAATAACTTATTTCTTCTCGTCTGCGTTTGGGGTTTTCAGATTCCATGTGCGCTTGTGTGAAACTAACTACAGGAGCGCGCCAAGCTCTTTAAATCATTTCCAGGCACTTTGCCGTATTCTCCATGTTCTTCCCTGATTCAGACACACCCAATGCGCCTATGGAATTACCACGGATAAATGAAAAACTGTGCACATACGGTCCGTGTAACCTTGCACAATTCAGTTTTCGTTTTTTTGCTTTTGGTTTTTCAAAATCAAAAATTGAAATTTGACCGTCAATTTTCAATTTTCATTTTTCGTTTTCGGTTTCTCATAATCAAAAATTGAAATTTGACATTCAATTTTCGATTTTCGTTTTTCGTATGCGTCAATGTTAACTACGCACGCGCAAGGCTTATGATGTCACTTTCGGTCCGCGGAGTAGTATGGAAAGCGCAAATCGGATTGTTTAGGCAGGTGAGGAGCATAATATGGAAAACTAGTATGGGAGTTTCATTACACTATAGATCCCTGGAGCCAAGCATTCGACACAGACTATAATGGACCAACTGCGCATGTGCAGAAGCGAGTAGGCATTCGTGCAGCAGGTGTGATGCATTTTGTGGAGAACAACGGAGGTGATATACACGGTAGTTTCTTTAAAGTAGGATAGTATAATAAATACGTGGTTATAATCATAACCCCCAAAGGAACTTCCCGCGTCAATGCGTTGAAGTGTTTGACACCCGTACTTAAAGCATTGAAGCGTTTTTGACGCTGAACGTTGACGGGCATCTGAACGCTCCAACGATCCAGGTCCCGAAAATAGAGAATGAAGATTGGACCTGAAGCGTTGAAGCATTCAGACGTCTGGCATCAAACGTGGCGATTGTGTGCTTGTTTGAAATGGTGGGTTACGGGCCGCTTGCCATATGCGGATTTCGCGGCCCATCACCGCGATGCTTACTCTTATTGGTATTACATCTTTGTTGGTATCTTTATAAATACTATATTTCAAATCAATAACAAATAGCGGTTGTGTGAATGCTGTTCGCTTTTGTAGCGCTCTAAACTTCTATTTTTAGAAATGAGAAAATCTGCGTCCTGATTGGCTCAGGCCTCAATGCCAATAACCAATGAGAACAGCGGGATGCCACCTATCCAGACCTGTCTGGTGCATCTTCACAAGTCCATGTAAATCGTGAATCCTCACATAGGGTTTACCTGGAGATTTTTTGTGATTCGAGTGAGTTCTTGAGTCGTTGCCTCAATCTCGAACATTTCATCCCCCGAGGTTATTTTGAATTAGCATGTCGGTATCTCAAGCCGGCGGGTTTTGCTTTGATTCACTATGTCGATTTCAGCCTGACATCAAAGTTATGCCAGCGATGTCACATCTCAAACAGTGCAGCTAGTGGATTGGCGTAATGAGCTAGCTGAGCCTGTTCAATAATTGGTTTGATTTAGAGGATACCCCCTTGATCTTTTTTTTTTAATCCAGAACTACCGTGAGCAACTAACCAAGGCAATGTATAGAACCCTAACAAATCGAGCACTACACTGGCTCCCGAGGATGGTCTGGTGGGCCACATACGACACGATTTGCATTTTCTATTCTACTCGGCGTACCGGAAGTGACATCATAAACGTCCACGTGCGAACTTAACATCGATACGTCAAAGTTAAAATCAAAAAACGAAAAACGGACAAGTCGAGGCAATTTTCAATATTTGATTTTCATTTTTGCGTGAAGCAAAACGAAAATTGAAAATTGACTGTCAAATATCAATTTTCGTTTTTTGTTTTTTGCAATCCCAGAATTGAAAATTGACGGTCAAATTTCAATTTTTGATTCTGAGATCATAAAAACAAAAAAAACGAAAATTGAAAATTGACGGCCAAATTTCAATTTTTGATTTTGAGGTTACAGAAACAAAAAACGAAAATTAAATTTCAATTTTTGATTTTGAGAAACCAAAAATGAAAAACGAAAATTGAACTGTGCAAGGTTACACGGACGGAAGCAATTTTCAATATTTGATTTTCATTTTTGCGCGAAGTAAAACGAAAAACGAAAATTGAAAATTGAATGTCAAATTTCAATTTCTGATTTTGAGAAACCGAAAACGAAAAACAAAAATTGAAAATTGACGGTCAAATTTCAATTTTTGATTTTGAGAAACCAAGAACAAAAAAATGAAAATTGAATTGTGCAAGGTTACACGGACCAGACTGAGCACCATAGGCCGCCATATATTTTCTCCGCCATCATACTTTATTCCTGTTGATGGGTGTACTAATTTAGTTACTGCCGCTCAGCTCACTTTTAGGAGCCAGAACTTGTTTGCTAGGCTATGGCTTCGGGGGCTGTCGTTTCCTAACTGGTGCATTTCTAACATCCAAACAGGGTTGCCCCCCTTCTGCCATGTCCATAGCCTCTGCCTCCAGTCGCAACCTGTAACGTCTGGGTCATCTACACGCGGTCAGACTGACCCTGGGATCGTGTGTATCCATTCTCGGCCTACTTTCGGCAACTGCAAGAGGGAATGGCCTGAAATCAATACCACGTGACTTCGTCAGCCAATCCGCTAAAGTTTACCGACGTAACCCCAACGTAACCCGCCATTTTCGAGTCATGTGCTGCCCTACTTGTTCAAAATTACAGATGTACAACGCCTCTTGGGTGATACGAAAGTTATTCATACCTATATCTTTTGTAAGCCCAAGCAATATCTGTTTCTGAAGTGGTATGAAAACCTGTAATTTATCAGATTTCTCCAGTCTGCTGTTCTCCGCCGGATAAAGGCTGAACAGAATCCGGTAAAGTACCGGATATCGCTCCGCGATAATGGAGACACACGATTCGCAAGCCATCTCATGGATGGCGAAGTGTTCGCAAATGCCTCCAGTCCAGTCGCCTACCGAGGCAACTTCCCCACAGCGCATGCTCTGTTTCACAGGCTCACGTCACTTCACTCTTGCCCACAAGAGCGGAAGACGTTGCTATGACGCACAGGGTGAAACCCACGGTTCAGTTTGAATCGGACCGAACAACTTCCGTTTTGCACATGAACGAACTACTTTCCGTATGCCCTGCCCCTATAAACGGGGAAAAAAATCTCCATATTCTTTTTAACGCTAGGTCAACAGCATCTTCACCACGTCAAGGTTTCTATTTGTGAGCCAAAGGCGAACCCTTGACCAACTTGCATAGCAGACCGCGTTCCGCCCACACTCCAGTTACGTGACCTAGAAAAACTGCGCTGATGGTAAAATACGTTTGAGTTTTACTTTCGCTGCTAAACTATTCCCTGATACCGAATGTAAAATATTTAATCCAAGCACGCAACAATAAAATATTAATGGATAAACCAGTGAAATTTTATAGAAATCCGTGCGTTTCAACCCAATTCAAGTTCTTCAGTGGGAAGGTGAGGTCAGATACACTGACATCGCGGACCGCCTTTAAAGTTTCGGTGTTTCCTACATTTGCCTGGCTTGTTGGATGTTTGATGGTGGATGGATGGGTTTATTTTCTCTTCAAATAGATTTTGTTTTAAATTATGTTTCCTTTATATTTATTAATGTTCATGGTTGTTGAAAAGGTGCATGTTCGTCTGCCACTGGGTATCGCACAAGCTATGGTGTTTTCGAATCTGTTGTCACGGTCGCCGCATTCTCAAAGAGAGCCGTGTCTACCCGCGGGAGACCAAAGCGACTCTCATGTAAACTGGTGACATTTTGAATCTCCAATCTCAAAGCGAGGCAGCATGACATCACTCGCTCGACCGGGACTATTCATTCTCAAAGAGAGCCGTGTCTACCCGCGAACTACTTCCTGTATTAGATAACTCGCTTTCACGGCCAAGTATACATACCGACAATAATTTGTTCGCGATTGATATGCTCCGAAACGGAAAGAGTCATTTCCCAATTATATAGCCCACGTTATGTTTAGCAATTCGCTTCTAACTCGGCGGAGTCAGCAGGTCAATGACAAGCCGGATACAGACGAAAAATCATACGCCGCCTACTCACCCCCCAAATTTTGGGGGGATGGCTCCCTTTTACCCGTGAGACTCTTTCTCGCAGTAGGGAGTCTCGCGAGACGAGAATGGCGGTCGCCGGTGCTTCAGTGATCTGATTGGTCAATATGTGCAGGATGTTGGTTTTGCTGATTGGCTGACATCTACCGCTGTGTTGTCGTTGATCGCGATATATTGCCCAAGCGTACCAGGGGCTATATCTAGGGTAGAGATACCCCTGGTTTTAGCGAGGATGAGTCAACAGAGGTATTATCCAGAATTGAGAAATATAATCGAAATGTTCGGCAAACACCCAAGACCACCCCACATACTCCCCACAGCGCATGCCCCATTTCACAGGTTCATTTATCATCCCTGCCTCCAATAGCGGAAGTTGATCTTTACTAAGTTGCTATGACGTTTAGGGAAAACCCATGTACGCACGGTTCAGTTTGAATCCGGCCGAACAACTTCAGTTTTGCACATGAGCGAACTACTTTTCATATGCTCTGTCCAGATAAACGAAAAATAATCTCCAGATAATTCTTTTTAACGCCAGGTCAACAGAGGTATTATGCAGACTTGAAAAGTAATCGAAATGTTCGGCAAACAGCTATTTTACTATATATGATGTCACTTCCGGCGATGTGCGCGCGACCACGAATCCAGTCCAAAAATCCGACTGGTGGCTGAGGTATTATTAGACCCCCAGCGAGGTGGTTGGACCATCCAGTGAGTTACCTTTACCGTCGCCATTGGTCCTTGATCCGACGATGTTTCCACCGCCATCGCCCTATTCAAAATATCTACAATTTCCAACTGACCGACCTCGCCCGTAATTAGGCGGAAGCCATCTTCAATAAACAAATACGGCCTTCAAATTAAATGTCGCTTTTGGGTACATCTTATGCCATGAGATGACGGGTCAACTGCGCTATTTATATTCCAGTGCCAACAACCATATGTACGACCATGCTTTCACCATCACCAATTATGTGTCACTGGAGACGGCCCTGACCCAACTAGAGACCGTGGATCCCTTGAAATGGGTTGGTCAACAACGCCCCAACACCATGTGGACAGTGGAGAGGGTCACCAATGTTAAGTTGTTCGTGACTACACTGATCAGTCACCCCATTGGTTGAACGTATCCACCCACGACATGCACTGAACGATACCGTAACATGCCGTATATACTCTATATATCTACATGCTGATCGATAAATTCAGCTTTGTAAACACTTGTACCTAATGTTACGGTGCTTGAAATGTTTGATATTTCGATTTTGATTTTGTGAATAAACACCACATCAAACATACTCAGGGCGGCTCCCCCAGCCTGGGTATGATGTAACATTGGGGATAAACTATATGATCATTGCTGAACTTGTGTTTGCTATTATTGAAAGCTTCAACACGGCACTCTCTGTCAGCTATACTTGGATGAAATATATACCTCCAGGTGAGATATAGCGCACATGCGCATTTCCGAAACTGGCCTTTTTCTACTACTCCACGACTGCGTATGCACACCGTCACATCTCTTCCAGCAAAATCCACGCCAATAGTAGTGTACACCTCGAGAGTTCCCCACCCTGCACGGCCCATTGGATGGGCAAGGAGCAAGAATGGTGCACCACCTTTACCCAAAACTCCCACCTCAAATGCCCGTTCTATACTACTCCACGACTGCGCATGCGCAGAATGACTTCATTTCCACGACACACCCATCCAGTCGGACTCTCCGACTCGAGCGCTTCACTATATAACTCCCCACACGGCTCATACGGACCAATATTGGTCCATCTCTACCACAAAACGTCTATTCCAGTGCCACTTTTTCTACTGAGCATGCCCAGATGGGCAAAATTTCCACGACACATTTTCACAGCTTTCTGATCGAGTGCTTCACTATGACGCCTAACACGACTCATTCGGATCAATATTGGTCTATCCCAATTCCAATGTCCTATTCCCACAATTTTCTGTCTGCGCATGTACAGATGAACGGCATTACGATGAGCCACCCGTCCAGTCGATGCTCCTTCACGAGTGCTTCAATATGACACCTCACACGGCCCATTCGGACCATTATTGGTCCACCACGACCCCAAAATGTCCACCCCATATCTGCCTATGCACTACACATACGCAATTAACCTATGACATCGATACCCCTGCCATCGTATTATACAGTGTGAGACGGAAAATATAGGGTGCCACACTCCATACCGCAAATGTCCATGGATGGGTTCCCCATATGACACCTCACACGACCCATTCGAACCAATATTGGTCCATCTTTCCCCCAAAACGTCCATTCCAATGCCCCTTCTTCACTGCGCATGCGCGGATGTACGGCATTTCCACGACCTACCCATGCTGTCGGATGCTCCTTGACGAGTGCTTCACGATGACACCTCACACGGTCCATTCGGACCGATATTGGTCCACCGCGACCCAAAAACGCCCACGCTACAGCTGCCTATGCACTACACATGCGCAGTCAGAACTTTTCAGCGAAAGGCAACCCATGACCTCGAGACCCCTACCATCGTATTGTACAGTGTGAGACGGAAAATATATGGCGTCACACTCCATACCGCGAATGTCCATGGGTGGGTTCCCCATATGGCACCTCCCGCGACCCATTCAGAACAATATCGGCCCATCTCTACCCCCAAAACTTCCATTCCAATGCCCTTGTTCTACTTCGCATGTGCAGATGAACGGTATTTCCCCGATCCACCAACCCAGTCGGATGACCCTTCACGAGTGCTTCACTATGACACCTCACACGGCCCATTCGGATCAATATTGGTCCACCTCGACCCCAACACGTCTATTCCAATGCACTTTTGCTACTGCGCATGCGCAGATGGACGGTATTTCCACGACCCACCCACCCAGTGGGCTGTTCCTCCACGAGGTGGGATGACACCTCACGCGGCCCATTTGGACCAATATTGATCCACCTAAACCCCAAAACGTCAAACCCACATCTACCTATCTACTACGCATGCGTAGTCAGATCTTTTCAGCGAAAGCCAATCCATGGTCAAGAGACTCCTGTCATCATGTTCTACAGCGTGAGACGGAAAACATAATGTGCCACACTCCATACCGCAAATGTCCATGAGTGGGTTCCCCATTGGGCCTATATCATAGAAGTATATAGACCTGCTCTCTAGTAGGTATATTAGGGTATTTGCAACCTTGCCTATTATTTATTGACACGTTACTCAATGGATAACGTGCCAGCCTTTGAAGCGTGCAGTACGGGTTCGACTCCCGCCAGGGCTGGGGGGGGGATTCCCCTTCTCTCGCTGTATGGCTATGCATGGGGATTATAACCTAGAAGGGTGCCACATAAGAGTGAGTGAATAGAATTTAACGTGGCTTTCAACAATATTTCAGCTATGTCGCGACGAGTGCCACATAAGAGTTACCTCCAAGGTCAATTGCCCTCCGGACATTCCCAGAGATGACCGAACATTGCCGGAGATTTAGGCGAGGCGACAACCCCATTCGACACGGTCTCGGATAATGTAGGACATTAGTACCTCGTCACGAACTGCTGGGAATCCATATTGGGATCCATGTTGAGAGCACGGTATCATGCCGAAACTCCGAAAAGCGCATGCCAGCTGTATGACTTCCGTTACCATGGAGATCAGTTCGAGAAGGAACACAAGAAGAAACGCTTCAAATTAGAAGAGAACCTTCGCGGTTAGAATCAAGGAAATATCCATTTCATTTGGATATATATCTTATCTCCTGATAAAGGAAAAATACAACGAGAACTATGTGAGCGGAAACACATCCTATAGCATGTGATGTGGCTCACGCGCAGCTGTAAAATCCTTACACCATTAATGCTCGAAGTACTATGATTTCGACGGAATAGGCCGAGCAGTCGCGAATGGCGGCAACTTGAATATTCTAAATCTTATGGAACTCGACATGGGGCTACTTTGTCCCCGGTACCGGAAGTGACCGCATCACCGCCGGAAATGACCACCTCACCGCGGAGGAATACACCCTCAGGGTTACTTTCGATCATGTGAGCTTTGCCGGAACTATAGCGGATTGATCTTCGGCTCAGAGATGTCAATGCGACTGTATGTGCTCTTTCTATACTACTATTGCCGAGGCCGTTCATCACAAACAGTAAAATAATTTGATACTATATGATCTTCCCTTTTTCAATCCTTGTTTATAAGAAACTGTCCAGTTTCAGCTTTACGGAAGACCGAAACTCCGAACTGGCCTACAGAAACCGGCAGCTGTTGCGGCATGTAATCTGCACGCAGAGACCTTATAGCTCTGTCACACTCACCCGCGATCACGCTGGCGCTCCCACTGCGACCTGAAAAGTATGAAAGCGTGAGGCAAAGCACAATAAAGTCTCTGAGAACGATTTGGTGACGCAGTGGAAACTGTCAAGGACGGGATAGGGTCGCCATGAGCTACCTTGAGCGCCAAACCTCGGCGCTTGTTTTGTGCATGCAAACAACAAACGCAGCGGGTCGGCGCTCTGACGAGAACGGTGTAATGACGCAGTACAGTCGCCATGGCAGCGCAAAGCGAACTACATGAGCATATCGTGGACGTAGCAACAACGCATAGAAGCGACTTGGGGTCGCAGAAATCGTCCCCTGCGACTGATGTGCGACTGCTGTACGCTAATTTGGCTCTCAATACGTGCCTCTTCCGTTCGTATTGCGCTGTTACTGCACTTCTACTACGCTTTGTGGGCTTGTTTCCGCTCATTCTACGTCCCCACTGCGCTGCCACTGAGCCTATGACGCTCGTTATACGCCGAAGGCCTTGTTCCGACGTTTGCAATAGGTTCACAGTGCGTTCTTATTACTATCCCACTTCCACTGATCCCCACACACACATTTGGTATAAATACAGCTTCATCGTCTATACACAATCAGTGTGCATCTGCTCTTGACCATGGCCGCAGACAGGCAGACACGCCGCACATGCGCAATGAACAAGTTGCAAAGGTATTGAGAGCGTAGTGGGAGCGCAGCGGCAGCGACTTGGACGCACCGAGAGCGCATTGAGAGCACACAGAGCGCAGTGGGAGCGCATTGAGAGCGCACTGATGATCAAACTGGGAACGCATAGGGTCGCAGTGAGAGCGTAATAAAGAGTCAAGAACGTACTGTAAGCTACTGTAAGCTACCTGGTTTCATGGATTTCACAATTTTCGGCGATATCACTGCGCTTTGGTGAAAAATTTCAAAAGTCCGGGAGCGCAAAGCGGTCGACGGCTGATCGCAGTAGTTTCGGCCTGCCGTGAAGCTAAAACTGAACAGTTTCTTATAACCAAGGGCTGATACAGGTAAGCTCATATAGTATCGAATTATTTCGATAAACATTATTATAAAGATAAGATCATACAGAATCGCATTGTTTGTGATTAATAACGGAAAAAATGAGCCGTTCCATATTTCCCTGAAAATTACAACTGACTTTGCGCCAGCGCGGTCTAGAAAAAGGTGGTTGGTACCGAGGGTGATAAACGCGCTGGCACCCTCCGCAAATTTCACATCTGAAATATTAAATATCTTAGTATTTAGTAGGCTAAGAAATTTTTGGCTGCTAAGATCTAGGTTTTCTGAAATGATGTTATAGGAAATGCGTGTGTAGTATCCACCAGTAATGTCAGTTAAGAAAATTTGATAATCCTATATAAATACCTCTTTTCAATTTTCGATTCAAATATCACCAAAACTATATATAATGTAATTAAATTATTAATTGTTGTAGAATCTCAAGTCTATATTAATTAATTGGTATGGGACCTCTAGTCCATGAGCTTTCCCTTCGAGGGGATTCAACCAGCGATCATTTGACCTGCATTCAGTTACAATGACAATAACTCAATAATGTTGGTCCCAAATTACATAATTCATTTACGAGTGAGAATTAAAACAATGACTTGACTTTTTTTTGCTCCCCTGTCATCAAATTGTGTTCTACAGGTCAGGGAGATCTCGCTCTCTAAAATGGAGGTAAAAAAGTCGTTTTGCTCAATAACTTTTGATTCCTCCTTAACCAATTATTCAGTAAAAAACGCATTAGTCCGTCTATTGTTCCATGGTCTGAAATTAATTTCAGACCATCCAGTATTGTTTCAGTAACCTGACACATGTGTGGGCTATTATTATGCAAATTAGATACATGACAGTTTATTTTTTTACTACCATTTGATGGAGATATATATGTCTATATGCGCTTCTGAAGAGAATGTTGCTGATTTCACAATGCAAACTGCTTTACTGAGCAAACACGGAATTTTTTATCTCCGTTAAGGAGCGCGGGATCGCCCTAACCAGTTCTACACATATATTGTGCTGTTGATTTGCAATGTTGCGATACTGGTACTGAATTTAATATAGTTCTTCAGATTAATAAATTAATATCCTATCAATGCTCCCCAATCGTATATGTCGCTATGTAGGATCTTACTGATTTCAATTGACTTTGGTGTTTAGAGCGCCAAGGTCATGAATATTTAATAGTCTTATGACATCACGGTCGCATTTTAACTACTTTACTTGCAGTCGGGGAGGGGGATATGGTCATGGTCACTGGCTTACGCCAAGGACCGCATTATCGTGTGATTCGGCTGAACCAACCAGAAAGCACCTAGCAATATGTCCCTTTCGAAGCACTACGAAGAGCTCTCAAGATTGGTTGGCACTCGCGTTACTGCAAGCCGGTTTGATCCTGCAAGCGACATATCCAAATGGGGGAGCAGATAAGATTTAATTTTAATTAGGTTGCACAGAGAGGAACCTCAATTCTGCTGTTCATCACTATCTCTGTATAAGAAAATAACCCCTTTTGAAAGACAGCTTTAAGTCGACTATCTATGCTGGACGAGGCAGTGTAGTATTATTCTGCATCTAAAAACAGTTACGATAGTTCGAAAATATGAAAATGTTCAAATTACATCTGAACACACATTTCAGTCTCTAAAAAACTCTTTAGTTCCTACAACTACAAGTTGAATGATTTGACCTACTGTCAAAATGACACAGAACGCATCATTTTACATGTCGAATTAAAATAAAAATCTCGGGAGTTAGCATTCCTCAGACCCCATCAACGGTAATCTACCGTTTCACATTAGATCTGGCGGTAATCTAAATAAATAGTTTTCGAAAGTCGAATAAATATCCCCAACACTCTCCAGCAACTCTTCATTTCTAGTTTGTGCATTCATAGCTCTGGTTTGGATTTCTGCAGCGACGGAAATAGTGGTGTCCCTATCTAAAGCAGTTAACGGACATGTGCATTTGATACCGAAGTGTATTATTCAATCGTCAGATAGCTTTTTACAATCCGTTGCTCCCCATCAAGAACCCCAGTCCCTTAATTCATGTTGATAGCTACTTTGGTCATGGGACTACAGTGCAATATGTGAATCGTCTACTTAGACGATATCATTGTGTTTAAGAAGATCTTTAACCCTATCTGGCCTGGGCATTTTGGGACCTGTCCAGGCCTGGGGGGGGGCGCTAGGGAGCGGAAACTTATCACACTATACCCTTGGGTAAAGTTTTACCACAAAATATAAAAAAAATCCAAGATGGCCGCTTTGATTACGTCACAGTGACGTCATTTTCAAAAACGGCATTTTTTGGTCGATTTTCCGGTCAGACTTTCCGAAATTTTTATTTTTGCAATTTCCCCGCAAAAACTGCATGATAAATTAGTAAATATTAATGTAATGTGAAATAAAATAGTTTTTACCCACTTTTCATGGCCGCCATCTTGGATTTACCCATGATTCTCTGCTCGAGGGGTTATGCTAATAGGCTCAAAATCACCCCAATACGATAAACTATAAAATCACGGAGTGTCAGCTCTCCATTTTTTGTTGTTCCGGAGATAGCGCAGAAAGCTTTGTAGCCCCCCCCCCCGGCCAGGTAGGGTTAATGAGAGGATGACAACGTCTGAAGATTTCTCTGTTGGTAATGAATATCAGAGCTCCGTGAAAGTCACCGTCCATGTGTTCGCTGCTTCCAGAGAAGAAGCGACTGACAAGCGTGTTACAACGTCGAGATGTCCTATGATCAGTTTCCGTATCGGGGCTAAATATGAAATATATATATTTACCCGACACCCGATGCACAATAGGCGTTAAAAACAGTTTGAGAGTATTTGTAACATGATCGGTGATGAGGTGTTTGAACACTCTTGTCTGTTTGTCGTTAGTCCTCGTACCATTCCTACTGCGTCACATTGCCGAGCAGAAAGCCTCATTCATAGATCGACTTCTGCCATTAGTATATGCTAAGTCTCAGCTCCACAACCTGTGATAGATCCAGAATTGCCATGGCAACATAGTGCAATTATATTACATGATATTTGAATATTGCACACAGAACTTCTTTTTCCGAGAGGGCTGGATACTGACGATCAGTTCTGATATTTGCATTATCAAAGATCTCACTAATGCATAAATTAATTTTAAAAGCAAATAAAGTTCATTTCTGTATTGTTTAATTTCAAGTTTCCGTGCTTATCATTATGGGACGTCAATGTTCTATGTACTAAGCGAGGCAAATAGAGTGATGAACACAATAGTAAAATGTTCGCCGCTATTAACAAGGAAAGGAGTGAGTGAGTGAATATGATTTAAAACTATTTCAGTCATATCACGACGTTTGGTTCCTATTCCTTTCCACACCCGGAAACCACACGGGTAGGGTCCTATTCCTTTTAACACCCGGGACCCCACTGAGGAACAGGAATAGGTTAGGGATATTGAATAATCACCCTAACGCATTTCTAATGTCGCTTATAATAGATATGAAAGTAAAGAGCGAGGGACATAATGGGTCCTTAGAGTGATGTGTCAATAACCGGGCCAGCGCCTATGATTGGATATCAATATGGATTCATTCGGTTCAGCTGTTCTCGTTCGTTCTCAATTCATGAGATAATATCTACTATGGTAGAGTTCAGCTGATGAAGACATTCTGGTGATCTTAAAATGTGATACCAGTACAACTGACGATACCAGCAACTGACGGCATATATGCATATATTTGAAGCTTTTGAATTGCAACACGTTAAAAATGATTGGGTTGCCTGACGCATCAGTGATTGTCTCATATAATTGATAATGGTTTCATCGTTCAGATACAGAAACTGTTATACCGCTGCTCATGACACTGGACCTGCTCCTGTGTTCAAAGCATTCTAACTATCAACGACTTTGGTATTATCGCAAGGACATCTTTGACAGTCGTTGACAATGCCGGAGATGTATGTGTTACCCCCTTACATTGCACTCATTATTGTGATCGTCGTGAATAACGCCACTTTTATTCATACAATTTTGAAACAGAGACATCTTCAGACAGTGACTAACCGGATACTCTTGTCCTTGGCTCTCGAAGATTTTCTCACGGGCGCAATTATTGCTCCTCTCAGTTTGGTCGGGCTTGATGATCAGGCGAAGGGGTCAATGTTTTGTGTAATCTTGGCGAGTTCCCTTCTTTGTTGCCCTCTCGTCACTGCCTACCATCTTCTGTTAGTGTCCATGGAACGGTACATTGCAATAGTATATCCTCTTCGATATCATAGTCTCGTCACAGAAAGGAAAGTGAAACTGTGTATTGTAGGGTGTTGGATCATACCGATCATAGTATCTAGTTTCCCAGTGATGGGATGGGACACGGCAGAAAATTTGATTTCTTCGAATAATACCATATGTTGGCCGACTGTTTTACCATGTTCCTATCTCCATTGTGTATTGGCTCAGCTAGACATTGCCATCATCATTGTTATAGCATTGTATGTCGGAATATTCAAAGTGGCGATGAAACAAGCCAGGGAGGTGGCTGTCATACGTTATAACAACTTTACTTCGCCCGGACAACTTGCTCGCTGGACAGACCGGCCTGAAATCAAGACTGTTTTGGTGTTACTCATAACTGTGGGTCTGTTTATTGGAACGAACATGCCAGCCATTATATCCATCTACTTAGTATGTATAACAGAGATAGAGATTCCTGTTAGTACTTGGATGATTTGCTCGTTACTGTTTTTCTTAAATTCTATACTTAACCCCTTTGTGTATGGACTTGGCAACCGCAGTATACGTCAAGCATTTTTCCAATCCCTCTGCAAAAAGAGACGACAGATGAGAACCTCTGGGCACCGTGTTTCTGCGAATGTGAATGTCACAGTAGTAGAGCCGTACAATAACCATGACAATGGACCAAATTACAACACATATAAGGGAGTGGGAAGAGGTGCCGACATACTGACTGCGTCACATGACTTCACAGAATAGCCTTCTGGTTAACCTATTCCAAAGCACATACCAAGAATCTAACGATTCGTGAAATGTGTTGTATCTCAGGTACGCTTTTATTGTACCTGTTCATGTGGCAACTTGGATGATATGACCACACGGCCCCTAGCACCGGCATAAGCGGTATTAGATACAAATCTAGAGAGCTATGATGGAAATGCTCTGACAACTCGTATACTGGTAATTGGTGAGCTGTTTCGCTGTGACAACTCGTACATTGGAGATTGGTGAGTTGTATCGTCGTCAGATGTAAATGACGGCAATTAACACAAAAGACTAGTCTGTAAGGCCCGATGTCGACCCAGCATCAACTTCCCACAAACTATCAGGTATCGTAATCTGGATCATGCTCAATACCTGTAATACCAAAGTTTATTCAACAATGATATTTGTCAATGAATCGAATATTTTTACCTGGTTCAACTTTCACGATTCAATGCGACGTCCAAATATGTAGCAACTGCAATAAAAGTGTGAAAACTGTGCAGGAAACAAGCCTATGTTTATGTACACTATGGTTGTCTTTTTGAATTTGGTGCTAATGCTGTTATGTGGAAAATGGAATAGGTCTTTGGATTATGGACGCGAATATTCTCTAATGGACGACGGCTGGATTATGAATGACGGACTAGACGCTTGTAATCCAGTCGACAATATGAATTCCCCGAGTACCGGTATTAAGTCCCGGCATTCAACAGTCGATCATGGTCCGTGGTGCTGATATCGTCCTGTGAATATAAACGATGGTTGGATTAAGGATGGCTCGCTACTAAATGTCCGAATGCTGCTCGAATGAACACGTTCAGTGTCAATAACATAAAGGCTTTAAAGTTTACATCAGCGTAATGTACACACGTACACCGAGTAGTCTCCGTATGTGTACTCAACCTCAAGATCTAGCTTGGGATTGTTTTTCATGCCGATCCGCCTATAGGTGGCGCCACCTGGGGGCCAAGTTAAAATTTCGTTTCCGGACCTCGCCGCAAGTTCTCGCTGAAGATTGTTTTACACACCGATCCGCCAAAAAGTGGCGCTACCTGGGGGCGAAGTTAAAATTTTGTTTTCGGACAATAATATTTGAAAGCCTGAACGGATTCTTTCCAAATTTGGTATGTTGGTACCGTGCCTCAAGATCTCGCTTGGGATTGTTTGTCATGCCAATCCACCTGTAGGTGATGCCACCTGTGAACCAAGTTATTTTTAGTTTCCGGGCAGTAACTTCTGAAAATCTGTCGGGATTAGGACAAATCTTGAGATTGCGCTCCATGTCAGGTACTGAAAGTTACGGCTCCAAACCAAATCAATTGTTTCAACGTCGGGAGGGGGACTTCAATCAGGCCCGTACGCATGATTTCTTGCGGGGGGGTGCGATTTCATATAAATCACTCCGTTGAAGTGAGTACAATGATTCATGTTCCACCGAAGGCCAAGGTGAATACTTGTTTTTTTTCTGGAACATTTAACATATTAATTACCGGATTAGATGCGGTCAACCATTACGTCCCTGATAGAGACCTTACATGTCGTCATTTCGTCATGTCGCGTAACCGTAGGGCGGACCAAAAGTCAACTTTGTGCGAGCGGAGGGGGGGGTGCACACCCGAACCCCCGACACCCCCCGTCCCCCACCCCCTCTGCGTACGGGCCTGTCAATCGCCCGGGTTTTCATTGTTACATATAACACAACTGACAGAATAATTTAAACTTTATTTGACCTCAAACATAAAAGTTAGCATGTTTACACAGACGGTATAAACATGCGCCTGTGTATCGCTCCAATACACACGGCTGTCTAACGAATGATGACGATCGTCATCATTCTGGACCGTTCCAATGGTCACGCTGTTTAACATGCCGATCGGTACCGTTGCGGCGTTATGTCTCGAGTCATTGGCTGCATAATGAGTCTGTTTCGATGTACGGTTTCAGAATATATAGGATTATGAGGCAGAGAGAGACTCAATTCAGGAGATAGAAACTAGGGACTTCGATGTGTACCTTTTCCCTAGTTCCGATCCCCGTAACTTATCTTTGGTTCAGTCTCCCGTTCTGATAAAGGTTTTAGATAAAGAACATCATGATGATTTGTTGTCATCATTGAAAACTCATGACCGCTTCTCTCCGAGCTTTATGTTACCACAGACCAAATAGTTGCAATCCAGCTACGATCGTATTTTGCCCTTAGTGTTCGACATTGATCACATCATTTGAGGAACTTTGAATAAATGTGTTTGATGGTAAAGCCATGCTTGCTGCAATAATATTCTGTGGTGTTGACTGATATCGTCAAAGTTTGCACAAAATCTAGGAGTTGCTAACAGGCGAGATATGAATATGCCATATGCAGGTCCTTCTGGGATAATGCTATATTCTGCTACTGATAAATGACGGAACCAACAACTAAAGGCATATGTGGGACTGCGGATTAGAAGCTGTAAAAGTTTTACAGTGTGTGGAGTAGCTTACGTATTAGTGATTGCCTTATCTGGTTGATAATAGTTTACTTCTACAGTACCGGTATGTACAGTTTACAGACCAATCTCTACGCCACACCTATAATACGTTGCTGATCAAGCTGGATCTGGCCCTGGCCTTCTTGTCCCAACGCCTTGCCGCAACGAAAATGTACCTGAGGTTGATGTTTCATCCGAAATACTCTAGCAAATAGTGATGTGGCGATGAAGCATATCCAGAATGTCAACAAACATATCGGCTATGTATCCTAATGTAACGAAAGTGCAGAATACAAACGACCCCTTGGGATCCCCTTTAACAAATCATTGCTGGTGTTTGATACGTGACTAGTGTGAAACCGAAAGTAACATTGTGTGTATGTGTGCGGTTCACTTACCTGATGGAATTCAACGCTGTAATTTTCCTAGAATGAACTATAATAATCCGGGAGACAGACAATGCCTCGAAATCCCGGTGAAGTTATCTCAAACGATCAGTCGGGACGGGAAAAGGAATGCTGGTGAGCTCGCTTGTTTCGCTGTAGATGACGTCAGTCAGGAATCCGGAAGTTGGTTTCAGAGAATATGCAGATGAGGAACAGTGAACTTTGCGGTCGTCGTGTGAATTAACTAGAGAGAGTTGGAAGCTGAGATTTACCAGTTACGTCCGTTACGAATTATGGTTTGTTCCTCCATAGCCATATTTATCCAGCGAAGTCGAGATAAACTGATCGGGGGAAGTGCGATTATTTGACAATAAAGAGCTGGCATCGTCGACTTGTTTCTACCTTGATCTGCAGGAGAACGTTCTGTTTCTACCTTTATCCACAGAAGAGCGGTAGCCCTATATAAGCTAGACTTCCGCGGAAACGAGGCACACCAGCAGAAACTTCAAGGTGCGAACACGCACAATCTATTGGGGAGAGGAAATCCAATACATTGCCGGGCCGGAGAAGGGCCGCGATCAGGCCGCCGAATTTGTGCCGCCGCCGGGCCGGGACCAGGCCGCCGAATTGAAGAAGTGCCGCCGCCGAATCCTATAGCATCATTGCATACATTTACACTCACTTACATTCAACACGTCCGGGCTGTGTTTACTCTACTCCGATCTCTACCTATCTCAACCGTAACGCACCGTTGTGTGGGTATTGCGCTGGGAGTTAGAGTATAGACACTTATCGTCAATGGTTATTCCTATCTCTACTGCACGGTTGTGCAGGTTCAGCTCTGGGAATTAACTAACGGCGTTAGTGTTGATAGCATGGCCATACCTTAGCCGCATCTCTACTTGACTCGTCCGTATTGAACAGTCGTGCTCGTACTGCCCGGTGGTTAATGGTATCGATTAAGCTGTATCCGGTAGGAGACGCTCGTCTCTGTGAAGAGGGTACAGCTAAACCAAATCATACACAGTTCCTACCTAAATAATTATCCATGCACACACGTACTTAAACACACAACCTACGGGTTGAAATACATTCACGCTAAAACTCACAAGCTACAGTCTAGAGCTTGATATATATACACGTACCCAGTAAATCGTACCATAAACGATTATCCATTCACGGCTCCATAAGCATACAGTCTCTCGCCACCCTGTACATACATTGAGTAATTCACGGCCAAACTTAGATTCTGTCTCATACAGTAGTATATAAGGGGGAATCCTTGACCAGACGCCCATCTATTGCGGATGACCATACAGTAGTATAGAGAGAGGGTTCCTATACCAGTTGACCCTACAGTAGTATAGAGAGAGGGTTCCTATACCAGTTGACCATACAGTAGCATAGGAAGAGGGTTACTAGACCAGGTGTGTCCGATCCTATGTGGACCGTGTAGCCGTGAACTCTAGCCTTGATGATTCGTCCTTGGAGCGGGGCCGCGGAGTGAGTCGCCGTGAGCGGGATCGCTGAAGCCTGGGGGTGTATTCCTACGAGGGGTGCCGTCTGCTGCTGTGGTGAGCCGTACAGTTGAATAGTCCTGCGGTGTTACAGAGAGACGGGTCGGTGCCGTAGAAGCCTTTGTACTGTGATAGTACTGTCATGCCCAGGCCGTCCGCATCCATTGACGGTTATCAACGCTTGTATCATTTTGTATATATTTTTTCTATTATATTGAACTTCGGTTAAAGATAACTATAAGAATACAGGTAAATCCAAATCATAGATCAGGGATCTTCTTTGCAGGGATTGTACGCTACCGCGATCTGAATCATGTGGATGTCCTCATATGCGGACACCGATGGTCCTCCAAAAGTAATGGCCATACATATAACTAAGATGTTATCTTATGTATATCTACTTGTATCTGGCATTAAATAGGAATAAATGTTTTTAAAATCAGTGAAAATATTTTAGAAAATTCACTGGTTTTGAGTTTGAGTGCTTAAAGGTGACCCCATTTCTTGGAATGACCCATTAATACTGTCTCATACAGTAGTCAGGAGGCTATAGTTGTGATTGTGAATTGTCGAACTTTATCTATACACCATGCAAACATATTGTGACTGGTGACCTTGATGTGGTGAGTGATAAGGATCTGAAATTACTCCTGATGAAAGGACCTAAACATAGAGAGCCAAGAAGAATAAATCTGAAGGCCGACCAGAAGATAGTTCTGTCTGCATTAGAACAGTACGTTATTGATTGGTCTAAGCGAGAAAAAGTTGAACCTACAGTACTCGCTGATTGGCTGGACCTCACCAAGAACAAGGTCGTTGAAACAATCCGCCATATTGACAGAAGTACTCTTTCCCAAGCAAAACAAATACTGAGAAACCTCAATTCGCAAGAAGTTCTAGCAAATCTCAAGAGTAAATTCGTCATAGTCCGAGCAGACAAAGCTCCGAATAATATAATATTCATATGTAAATATTACTATTACCAGGTGCTGGTTAAAGAATTGAGTGTAGACATATCTTCATAAAATACGTCTACTTACTCCCAAACTGTATTTACTCTGGAAGATTTATTTAACAATCACAAAAAGTTTCTCAGGGAAAGAGGTATTTGTCTTCCAACCAATCATAACGACATACCAAAAATATACTGGACTCCCAAAATGCATAAATCACCATACAAAGCTAGATTCATAGCTGGTTCTAGAAGCTGCACCACCAAGCTTCTTTCAACCCTATTGACGAGGGCCCTTCGGGAGTTAAAAGCATTTTGGGAAAGGTATTGCGCCACTATTTCTAAGAACTCTGGCGTTGAATGTATGTGGATATTGAAAAACTCAAAATGTCTTACGGAAGAACTTGATGCTAAAGGTCACATACCGTACAGACATGTATCCACATGGGATTTCTCGACTCTATACTACAATCCCTCATCAGGACCTTATTGACCGTCTAAGTTCATTAATAGTATCTGTGTTCAAGAAAACTGATCGTAGATATATTAATGTCGGAAGCCATAAAGCATTCTTTAGCTCGACTACATACAAGAGATATCATTCATGGGATGTTTCTTTGTTTATAGAGTTGCTTGAATTTCTCATTAAAAATATCTATGTGAAATTTGGCAACACAATATATCAGCAGCATATAGGTATTCCAATGGGTACTAATTGTGCACCCCTGTTGGCTGACTTGTATCTGTTCTCTTATGAATATGACTATATGCAGGTGCTTTCAAAAAGCGATCCATTCAAAGCCCGTTCCTTCTCATTCACCAAACGCTATATAGACGATCTTCTCGCTGTGGATAATCGCTATATAAATGAAGCAGTGAAGGATATATATCCACCTTCACTGGATTTGAAGGAAACTACAGATAGCCCTACAGGCACATCTTATTTAGATCTCTATCTCTATAAAAATGAAGCGGGCATTCTCTCTCGTCGACTTTATGACAAAAGAGATGATTACAATTTCGACATCGTAAACTATCCCTATCTGGATAGTAATATTCCAGTGGGACCTGCATATGGCGTATACATATCTCGCTTAGTAGCATTTGCTAGATCCTGTGTTAAATGTGATGATTTTAATCAACGTCACAAAACATTGTTGCAGAAACTTATAAAACAGGGCTATTCCACCAAGCGCCTCCACTCAAAGTTTCTCAAATTTGGCGATACATATCGCATGCTGATAGCAAAGTACGAACGTAGCGTGCAAGATCTATGGCGCTACGTTTCGTAACTTGTGTCTAATTCCGCTTAACCCGGGGCTAGGGGCCGTATGAACCCATGTACTTCAAGATCCTCATGGTACTCATATGAACAGTCACAATCAAAGCGTGACTGAGATACATCATTCTTTAGATGACGACTTTACAACGAATATTATGGATTAAGAATACTGATCAGCGATACGGATTTGATATTTTTGGAACATCATAATGTCTTGCCGGCATCATTGAAAACTGTTGACCGCTTCTCTCTTGCAGGAAACAAGCCTATGTGTATGTATACTATGATTGTCTTTTTGAATTTGGTGCTAATACTGTTATATGGAAATGGAATAGGTCTTTGGATTATGGACGCGGATATTCTCTAATGGACGACGGCTGGATTATGAATGACGGACTAGACGCTTGTAATGTATTCCTGCTCATAGAATTATATGTCAGTATTGTATTAATTTGCTTTGGTTGTCATTACAGGTCTTCCTTTCCAACCTCCTTGATCCAGACAAGGTGACAGGTTGAATCGAACTCCCTCGTTGGCCAAGATCAGTGCACGAGTGCGTTCCCGGTAGCCTGACAGTTTGTCTTGGGGGACCCTGCGCACTCTCTTGTGGATCTGAAACATCCATTCCCCACGTAAACGTTTCAACTGGTGGCAGCGGTGGGATGGCCAACATCTGGAAGACGAAGGAAAGGAGACCAAGCCTGGCGGATAGCATGGATCCGAACCAGACAACCATGAATATACCTGCAGATTTCGGCGCCGAGTTACGACAACCGTGAGCCCGGGGCCAACCATCTGACGGAAGAGGAGCCCGACCGAAATTCTCCACGACGACGAGTCCACGGGAACGACGTGAGACGGGAAGAAGCGTGGCTTCCGGACGATCAACCACAGCAACCCTGGGTTACGAAAATCTTCTTGATTTGTCCACGCTGGAACTGGGATCGGTGCTGTTGGCACCACCGGCCGAACTGACGCCACGTCCTTCAGCGGAGACGTCTACCGAAGATCGACTGAGGGGGCGTGAGCCAGTACCTGAACAACCCGACATTGACCTAAGACGAGAGGTAGAAGACCAGCGTAATGTCTCAAATGCATTATGCACAGCGATGACCGCCATGATGGGACAGGTGTCCACGATGCTGAGAAATCAAAGTTCCACTGACGAGATGACTCAACCGAATGTTGAAGATTACAGTCATTCTGGGCCGGCCGGAATGGGAAGAGGGCGCCGAGCCGCAGAGGCGCCACTACGAGGTCGAGATGAAGCCGCAGCTGGGACGACGCTGATGCATGACGGGTCGCCGCCAAGAAGACGCCGGGACGAACCACCTTCAGTTTCATGGGATCACCCATTACAGACGTCCACGCCCATGGGGGAACCTAGCCGGCCGAAGATGACGATGGTGAAGGCCGCTGCCTACGATGGTACCACGCCATGGTGGGACTATTTGGCTCACTTCGGGCACTGCGCCGTGATAAATGGGTGGACGTACCAGCAACAGGGTCAATACCTAGCCGTCGCTTTACGTGGGTCAGCGCAGCAGGTATTAGCCAGCCTTAAGTCTGCACCAGGAAGTACCGATTATGACCGTTTGAAGGAAGCCTTGGAGAAACGCTTTTCCCCGCCAAATCAGATGGACATGTACAAGTCGCAGCTGAAGTCCAGACACCGCGTGAGGGATGAAGATTTTCCGGGCCTGGCTCAAGCACTAATCCGCCTAGCACAGCTGGCTTATCCCGATGCCGGAGACAACATTCAGGATACTCTAGCCAAGGATCAGTTCCTGGACGCCATTGGTGATGAGCTGGGATTTCAAGTCTGGCAGACGAGGCCTAAAACCTTGGATGCGGCAGTACATGCGGCCGTGGAACTGGAGGCATTCAAGATCTCCCAGCGTCGGAAGCCCTGGCCGACAGCCAAGTCAACTGCCCCGGGGGAGGGGTATAAGGCAGCCGCACCCCCTGAAGAGGATGAAACGGAGAATCAACGGTTGAGGGAAGAAGTAAAGAGGTTAATGGAGGTGATTCAGAAGAACAGTGAGCCACCAAGACCACAACGGCCAGGACGATACCAGTCCAGATGGGGGCATAGACGTGACCGTCAACAACCATACGGCGGCCATGATCGAACAACGGGATGCTAGTCATGCGGAAAAGACGGGTATTACCGTGTGAATTGTCCAGAGTTGCGCAGGCCGCATGATCATCCACCCCCAGGACAAGCGAAATCTCCGCCGAAACCTCCTACGGTGATTAACTCTAGTGAGGCCGGATTGTATCTCCCGGCCAAGATGGGATCCGTAGGATTGTGGTGCTGTGTCGACACAGGTGCATCGGTTTCTCTTCTGAACGTGCGGGTGTACAACCAGCTGAGTCCCCGACTTAGGCCGGCATTGAGAAGTCCCTCCTTTGCGTCCATTCGTATGGCCGATGGTACGAGTATGCCACTACAGGGTGAAGCAGACTTTAAGATAACTATAGATGGGACTACCCGGACTCAGACGATGATTATTGGATCATTGACAGTAGATGCCCTCCTTGGTTAGGATTTCCTGAGTAGTCACTGTACTGCGATTGATACGGAGAAGCACCGGGTGAAGTATAGCGGCCGGTATGTACAGTGTGAGGTTGTGGGGAGCCATGAATGCCATCGGGTGTCTGTAACGGAGAATTTTACCATCCCAGCTGGAGCTGAGGCAGTGGTGACGGGGACAGTCCGAGGTGCTCTACCGGGAGAGGTCGGAATGGTGGAAAATATTACTGAGTTCACACAGAAGACCATGGTGGCCAGAGCCCTGGCCGAAGTTGACCGTGACCATGAAGTTACCTTGCCGTTCCTTAACCTGTCCACTGACCCTGCCATAGTAGAAACCGGTACCCTGTGTAGTAGTCTGACTGAAGTGGAGGTAGTGGATAATTCAGCTCCACTTATTGCAGAGCCTTTGAACCAGAATAGTCCAGCCTCTGATGAAGCAACAAGATGTCCACCGCACTTACGGACCTTAGTACAACAGTCCAGTGAGGGATTAGAAGTTGAGGGAGCTTTGGCTGTGGAAGGCTTGCTTACTCGCTTCACCCATTTGTTTGCCAAGGATGACAGTGAATTAGGGCGAACAACGATGGTACAACATCACATCAAGACGGGGAATGCGCCACCTATCCGGATTCCTCCACGAAGTCCACCACCTTCATGCTCGTGAAATAATAGACGACCAGGTCGAAGACATGCTGAAGCGGGGAGTCATCGAGCCCTCAAATGGGCCTTGGTCTGCCCCGGTTGTCCTAGTCCGGAAGAAGGATGGGAAAATGCGATTCTGTGTCGATTACCGGGCCCTCAACAAAGTGACGGAGAAAGATGCCTACCCCCTGCCGAGAATCGACGAGTCCCTGGATTCTCTGTCTGGTTCCTGCTGGTGGAGTACGCTCGACCTGATGTCAGGGTACTGGCAGGTCGAGGTAGCCCCGGAAGACAGATGTAAAACCGCCTTTGTGATACATATCGCATGCTGATAGCAAAATACGAACGTAGCGTGCAAGATCTATGGCGCTACGTTTCGTAACTTGTGTCTAATTCCGCTTAACCCGGGGCTATGGGCCGTATGAACCCATGTACTTCAAGATCCTCATGGTGCTCATATGAACAGTCACAATCAAAGCGTGACTGAGATATATCTTTTTTTTTAGATGACGACTCTATAACGAATATTATGGATTAAGAATACTGATCAGCGATACGGATTTGATATTTTTGGAACATCATGATGTCTTGCCGGCATCATTGAAAACTGTTGACCGCTTCTCTCTTGCAGGAAACAAGCCTATGTTTATGTATACTATGATTGTCTTTTTGAATTTGGTGCTAATACTGTTATGTGGAAAATGGAATAGGTCTTTGGATTATGGACGCGGATATTCTCTAATGGACGACGGCTGGATTATGAATGACGGACTAGACGCTTGTAACTCGGAGGGGCCTGTACCAATTCCGGGCCATGCCATTCGGGCTTTGTAATGCTCCAGGAACCTTTGAGCGATTAATGGAGGCAGTCTTGGCAGGCCTCCATTACGAGACGTGCCTGGTGTATCTCGACGACATAATAGTTTTCGAGCGTACCTTCGAGGAGATGATCCAACGACTGGAGGAAGTCTTCCAGATACTGCAACAGCACGGCCTTAAATTGAAGCCCTCGAAATGTGTTATCGGGAAACGACAAGTTCTCTACCTTGGTCATATAGTGACACAAGACGGGATCGGTACCGATCCGGAGAACATTCGGGCTGTACGAGAGTGGCCGACGCATGTCTCCCAAACTGAGGTCAGAAGTTTTCTCGGCCTGTGTGGGTACTACCGGCGTTTTATACGAGACTTTGCGACTGTAGCAGCCCCTCTACATCGACTGACGGAGAAAAAGGCGGTATTTCTGTGGGATCATACAGCCCAGACGGCATTTGACCACCAAAGACAGAAGCTGACGACCGCACCTATGTTGATGATGCGGGATTTCCGACAGCCCTTCATCCTGGACACAGATGCCAGCAATTTCGGCATTGGGGCCGTGTTGTCCCAGGAGATCAACGGAGAAGAAAAGGTCGTAGCCTATGCCAGCAGGGTGTTGTCCAAAACAGAACGTGCCTACTGTGTGACTAGACGGGAACTTCTGGCTGTTGTGTACTTCGTAAAGTACTTTCGGCATTACCTGTTCGGCCGAAAATTTCTGTTGCGCACTGACCATGGATCCCTGAGGTGGTTAATGCGGTTTACAGAACCGGAGGGACAGTTGGCTCGCTGGATACAGGCTCTCGGAGTCTACGACTTTGAAATTCAACATCGGCCCGGACGAAATCTGCCCGTGTTACGGAGATAGTACCGCCAACTGCAGACTTCAGTCAAGCTCAGGCCGCGGACCCGGACTTGCAGCCTGTTCTAGAGTGGGTAAAGAAAGACAGTCGACCAGCCAGAGAGGACATCAGTCAATATGGGCCAGTACCTAAAACCATGTGGGGTGCCTTCGATCTACTGGAGATGAACGGAGCCTTGCTTGTGAGAAGATGGGTGAATGCACGGGGTAGGACATCAGTCAATATGGGCCAGTACCTAAAACCATGTGGGGTGCCTTCGATCTACTGGAGATGAACGGAGCCTTGCTTGTGAGAAGATGGGTGAATGCACGGGGAGAAGTGAAACGACGGCTTCTGGTGGTCCCTCGCTCCCTCAGACGGAAAGTTTTGAAAGAGTGCCATGACAGTGTAACCGGTGGTCACCTTGGGGTGAAGAAAACCTTGCCAAAAGTGAGACAGGCTTACATATGGCCTGGTCTACAGATCCATGTTCGGCAGTGGTGCCGAAGTTGCGACGTGTGTAACCGCAGAAAGTTGGCGGGACGGAAGCCCAGAGGTCCTCATCGCGGTCAGATGACTGGAAGTCCAGGGGATAGAGCGGCTGTTGATATTCTCGGGCCATTGGCAGAAACCGGTCGGGGAAACCGATACGTAGTCGTCATTGGAGACTATTTCACCCGTTGGGTGGAAGCTGTGGCCTTACCCAATCAGAAAGCCATGACGGCTGCCCAAGCTGTCGTAGACCACTTCGTGACCCGATTTGGCGACCAATGACCATCCACTCTGACCAGGGACGTCAGTTTGAAAGCAGAGTATTCCGGGGGATGTGCCGCATACTCGGGATGAGGAAGACGAGGACTACACCGTATCACGCCCAGTCGAACGGCATGATTGAACGGTTTAACCGGACCTTAGCCCAGATGTTGCATGCCAGCATTGACCGTCACCCGGACGACTGGGATCTTCACATCCCATTGGTGCTGATGTCGTACCGTACCACCGTGCATGAGACAACGGGATATTCCCCAAACATGATGGTGTTTGGGAGGGAAATCGCCTTGCCGTCGCACCTGACTTTGGGAGCACCTCCGAAACAGCAGGTAGAGCCGACACAGTGGGTCGAGGATCTCCGCTATGAGATGGCCGAGATACACGAGTTTGCCCGAGAGACTACGAAGAAGAGCTTGAGGCGGCAGAAACGTATCTACGATACGAGAGCTTTTCCTCACAAATACAATTACAAGCGTCTAGTCCGTCATTCATAATCCAGCCGTCGTCCATTAGAGAATATCCGCGTCCATAATCCAAAGACCTATTCCATTTTCCATATATATAGTATTAGCACCAAATTCAAAAAGACAACCATAGTATACATAAACATAGGCTTGTTTCTTGCAAGAGATCAACGGTCAACAGTTTTCAATGATGCCGGCAAGACATCATGATGTTCCAAAAATATCAAATCCGTATCGCTGATCAGTATTCTTAATCCTGGTGATCAGGTTTACCTGCATATTTCCGCCACTAAGCGTGGGGAGATCCGCAAACTACGAGACCGGTGGGGAGGGCCTTATACTGTGAAAGAAGCCCTGACTTATGGGACATATCGCATCGCCGACGAGGCTGGTGGCCTCCGTGTAGTCCATCATGATCTTCTTAAGCCCTTCTACCCAGTGAGACGTCGGATAGTGAGACCACTGAGTCTACAGAGAATGATGGTGATGTCGAGTCTGAGAATGACTCGGAGCCCGCGACGGTCTTTCCATATCCGGTGGAACATCCAACCGCAGTGAGATCTCCAGCACCTCGGCAGACGAGAAGCGGACGGAGAACCCGGCGTCCTCCAAGATTGGCAGATTACGAGGTTGGATTACCGCCTGATCCCCCTGTTGATGTCGAGTCGCCTCTTTCGGAAGAGCAGATGGCCTTGCCGGAGACGTGGAGTCCTCCACGAACGACTCGTGGACGTCGTGTCCAGCGACCGAGGCGCTTTAATGACTACGTTTTAGCCTGTCAGTGGACAGGAGATACACGACCGTACGGTCGGAGAAATAGGACTGATGCCCGTGATCGTCTAGGGATGACCTGTGGGGCAGGCGCGACCTCCAAGTACTCCTGTGGGCGACGAACACAGGATGGGCGATCCCGAGGCTTTACTGCCTCAGATGCATGGCGAACAGACTCCAGCAGGAGACAGCTGCGGCCTGCTGTGGACCTGATGTCCATTGCAGGTGACGACGACTTGGCCAGGAAGTCAAGAGGACCGTCGTCCTGTAATTCTGTTGTATATACGTTGCACATATGTTCTGTTCTGCACACCCGCGCTGCTGGTAGGGTGACGAGAGCCATGACGAGGGCGTCATGTTCTTCGAAGGCGGGGGTAGTGTAACGAAAGTGCAGAATACAAACGACCCCTTGGGATCCCCTTTAATAAATCACTGCTGGTGTTTGATACGTGACTAGTGTGAAACCGAAAGTAACATTGTGTTTATGTGTGCGGTTCACTTACCTGATGGAATTCAACGCTGTAATTTTCCTAGAATGAACTATAATAATCCGGGAGACAGACAATGCCTCGAAATCCCGGTGAAGTTATCTCAATCGATCAGTCCGGACGGGAAAAGGAATGCTGCTGAGCTCGCTTGCTTCGCTGTAGATGACGTCAGTCAGGAATCCGGAAGTTGGTTTCAGAGAATATGCAGATGAGGAACAGTGAACTTTGCGGTCGTCGTGTGAATTAACTAGAGAGAGTTGGAAGCTGAGATTTACCAGTTACGTCCATTATGAATTATGGTTTGTTCCTCCATAGCCATATTTATCCAGCGAAGTCCAGATAAACTGATCGGGGGAAGTGTGATTATTTGACAATAAAGAGGGCGCTGGCATCGTCGACTTGTTTCTATCTTTATCTGCAGGAGAACGTTCTGTTTATACATTTATCCACAGAAGAGCGGTAGCCCTATATAAGCTAGACTTCCGCGGAAACGAGGCACACCAGCAGAAACTTCAAGGTGCGAACACGCACAATCTACTGGGGAGAAGAAATCCAATACATTGCCGGGCCGGAGAAGGGCCGCGATCAGGCCGCCGAATTTGTGCCGCCGCCGGGCCGGGACCAGGCCGCCGAATTGAAGAAGTGCCGCCGCCGAATCCTATAGCATCATTGCATACATTTACACTCACTTACATTCAACACGTCCGGGCTGTGTTTACTCTACTCCGATCTCTACCTATCTCAACCGTAACGCACAGTTGTGTGGGTATTGCGCTGGGAGTTAGAGTATAGACACTTATCGTCAATGGTTATTCCTATCTCTACTGCACGGTTGTGCAGGTTCAGCTCTGGGAATTAACTAACGGCGTTAGTGTTGATAGCATGCCATACCTTAGCCGCATCTCTACTTGACTCGACCGTATTGAACAGTCGTGCTCGTACGGCCCTGTGGTTAATGGTATCGATTAAGCTGTATCCGGTAGGAGACGCTCGTCTCTGTGAAGAGGGTACAGCTAAACCAAATCATACACAGTTCCTACCTAAACAATTATCCATGCACACACGTACTTAAACACACAACCTACGGGTTGAAATACATTCACGCTAACACTCACAAGCTACAGTCTAGAGCTTGATATATATACACGTACCCAGTAAATCGTACCATAAACGATTATCCATTCACGCCTCCATAAGCATACAGTCTCTCACCACCCTGTGCATACATTGAGTAATTCACGGCCAATCATAGATTAATACTGTCTCATACAGTAGTATATAAGGGGGAATCCTTGACCAGATGCCCATCTATTGCGGATGACCATACAGTAGTATAGAGAGAGGGTTCCTATACCAGTTGATCCTACAGTAGTATAGAGAGAGGGTTCCTATACCAGTTGACCCTACAGTAGTATAGAGAGAGGGTTCCTATACCAGTTGACCATACAGTAGTATAGGAAGAGGGTTACTAGATCAGGTGCCTACCCATCCACCGTGTGTTATCGATGTCCGATCCTATGTGGACCGTGTAGCCGTGAACTCTAGCCTTGATGATTCGTCCTTGGAGCGGGGCCGCGGAGTGAGTCGCCGTGAGCGGGGTCGCTGAAGCCTGGAGGTGTATTCCTACGAGGGGTGCCGTCTGCTGCTGTGGTGAGCCGTGCAGTTGAATAGTCCTGCGGTGTTACAGAGAGACGCGTCGGTGCCGTAGAAGCCTTTGTACTGTGATAGTACTGTCGTGCCCAGGCCGTCCGCATCCATTGACGGTTATCAACGCTTGGAGGGGCCTAGTCGTGTAAGACGAGACACGACATCAAGTTCATCCATACGGGAGTGAACGAAGACCTGGGGAAGGAGACGCTGGACCCTACCACGAAGACCTGCGGAAGGAAGATAGAAGCTGGATCCAACCACGAGAGAGCCGGTCGTGACCAGACTGTGGCTGTGACCAGGCCTGATCGCGATGTAGCTAGGGCTATATCATTTTGTATATATTTTCTATTATATTGAACTTCGGTTAAAGATAACTATAAGAATACAGGTAAATCCAAATCATAGATCAGGGATCTTCTTTGCAGGGATTGTACGCTACCGCGATCTGAATCCTGTATTCCTGCTCATAGAATTATATGTCAGTATTGTATTAATTTGCTTTGGTTGTCATTACAGGTCTTCCTTTCCAACCTCCTTGATCCAGACAAGGTGACAGGTTGAATCGAACTCCCTCGTTGGCCAAGATCAGTGCACGAGTGCGTTCCCGGTAGCCTGACAGTTTGTCTTGGGGGACCCTGCGCACTCTCTTATGGATCTAAAACATCCATTCCCCACGTAAACGTTTCACTAAGATCATTTGACCAAAAAGGCAAATAAAATATTCAAACTATCTCACTTGAAATTATCCAAAATTGTTAATGTTTATCAATACTGACTCGTTCAATCTTGTAGCTTGAATGCAGTACGCATAAACATGAACGAGAAATGGATCTGTGACAAATGATGTATTGCCATTTAATATCCTAAATCACAATAGCCTAGGCAGGCAATGCCTTCATATATACACATTAAAAAGGGAGAATTCAAATCCCCTCTGAGTAGAATATAACATAGAATAAGCACTTATAAATGATAAACCAAGTTACTTATACCCGGAAGTAACAAGTATCATCAAAACAGTGCATGGTTCATTCATACAATTTAGACTCTACTCAGATAGGTAAAAATTACACGTTTCAAAATAACTTGCCTAAATAACACAGCAAAATATCGACACACTGTCATACTGAAATTTAACAAGTTCATTGCAAATACTGTTTAACTCAGCTTGGAAAATAAGTAACTTCTCTCACTTGTTTATAAAAGATAATTGCAGACTGGAACAACCGAAAACTCTATTTACGATGTGCTTAGCAAAACCACATGACTTCGCTATGTAATGAGTTCTTACCAAAAGTGTACTGGACTCCCAAAATGCATAAATCACCATACAAATCTGGTTCTAGAAGCCGGACCGCCAAACTTCTTTCAAACCTGTTGATGAGAGCTCTTCATGAGGTAAGAGAATTTTGGGAAAGGTATTGCGCCACTATTTCTGAAAAAAATAAATCTTGGCGTTGAATGTATGTGTATATCGACAAGCAGCCAGAGGATGCTAAGTCCCCCGCCGAAATGGCAGTAATATTTTTTAGCATTGTTGGTCTCGGGGGATATACATGAGGGAGGCAACTGCTACTTCATAGGCGTTGGATGCGGAAGGGTCTTTCTGCCTTCCCAAGTTTTAAAATCAACTCAGAACGGTTGACTGAACGTTTTTTTGCTTCTGTATTATAGTTTCCATGCAGTGAAGCATGAAAATTATGTAGCCGAGAAGCGACCTCAAGTGACATCTCAATTAAGGCATATTATCTGCAAACCAAATTTGACGAGAAGCTGAATGCATCCTCAACCTATTGCCTGCCAAATTTTAAATTTGCCACCAGGTGTCGCCACCTGTAGGTGCAAGTGGGCGAAATGCAATCCCAAGGATCATCTCATGACATGGTGTATCAGCATACGAACTTTGGGAAGAATCTGAAAAGGGGTTATTGCCCAGAAACCAAATTTAGATTTGTATGCACAAATGTGCGAAACACAATCCCAAGTGACATCTTATGGTATATGAATACCAAATTTGATAAGAATCCGATGAGCAGTTGTCAAATTATTGCCAGAAACAAATTTCAGATTTTTTCACCAGGTGTCGCCACCAGTATGTAGAAGCAGGTGAAATACAATCCCAAGGAACATATCATGGCATGGTACATGTATCTGCATACCAAATTGGAGAAAAATCTGATGAGTGAAATCAAATTTAGATTTGACACTAGGTGGTGCTACCTGTAAGTACAAGTGGGCGAAACGCAATCCCAAGCGACATCATATGTCATGATATATTCATACCAGATTTAAGAAGAATCTGACGAGCGGTTCTCAAGTTATTACCCGGAAACAATTCTGGTATTTCGCCACCAGGTGGCACCACCTGTAAGTAAAAGTGAGCGAAAGGCAATCCCACGCAACATCTCCTGGCATGATACATGCATGCTAAATTTGAGGAGATTCCGATGAGCAGTCCTCAAGTTGATGGCTGAAAACAAATTTTGATTTTAACATCTGGTGGCGCCACCTATAGGTGCAAGTGGGCGAAATGCAATCTCAAGCGACATCTTACGTCATGGTATTACCCGGAGACAAATTTGGGATTTTGTCACCAGGTGGCGCCACCTGTAAGTGCAAGTGAGTGAAAGGCAATCCCATGCAACATCTCCTGGCATGGTACATGCATGCTAAATTTGAGAAGAATCCGATGAGCATGCAGTTCTCAAGTTATTGGCCAAAAACAAATTTCAGATTTTGTCATCAGGTGGCGTCACTTTCTGAGCAGAAGTGCCGGATAACGCAATCCCAAGCAACATCTCATGGGAAGGTACAATGTATATGCATGCCTAATTTGGGAAGAATTTGATGAGCAGTTCTCAAGTTATTGCCCGGAAACCAAATTTCGAGCAACATTTCAAAGTTATTGCTTGCAGCCAAAAAGAACGGAAAGAACCCTAGTGGCGCCACCTAAAGGCAGATCTTTCTGAAACGCAATACCAATCAACATCTTGTCACAAGGAATGCATATGCCAAATATTGAAGAAACTAGATACAGTCGATCGAATACGATTGGAGGCATGCCTTTTACATCTTTAGTAAAGGAAACATTCATTATTTGTGAAGAAAGTAGAAACGTTAAACTTAGGAAAAACATCATTAACATGGCCCCATAAGATGCCTTGAGGGTAGGTACCCACATATCTAATTTAAAAGAATCCATTTAGGTCCAACAGTTACTGTCCGGAAATGCAATTTTACCTTGGCCCTTAGGTAGCGCCATGTGTAGGCAGATAGGCATAAAAAATAATCCCAACCGAGATCTTGAGGCAAGATGCCTTGACATTGAAAATAGAAATGTTAACTTGGCCTACAGGTGGCGCCACGTATGAGCAGATCGACAAGAAAAACAATACCAAGTGAAACCTTCAGGTAAGGTACATGTATACCAAACTTGGAAAGAATTCATTCAAGTATTAAAAAGTTATTGTCCGGAAACATAAGTTTAAATTTGCCCCCAGGTGGCACCACCTATATGTGGATCGGCATGAAAAACAATGCCAAACGAGAAATTGAGGCGCGGTACCTACACACCAAATTTGGATTGAATCGGTTCAGGTTTTCAGAAGTTATTGTCTGGAAACACTAAACTTAGCTTTCAGGTGGTCCCCCTATCAACATGAAAAACATTCTCAAGCCAGATCTTAGGCAAGGTACCACCACACCAAATTTGGAAAGAATTCTTAAGGTTTTCAAAAGTTATTGTTTGGAGACGCAATGTTAACTTGGCCCGAGGTGGCGCCACCTAGAAGTGGATTGGCACGAAAAACAATTCCAAGCAAGATCTATAGACAAGGGACATATTTACCAAATACAAAAACATGGGTCTGTGCCTGATAAATTGAAACCTTTTGGTTTCACAAAATCATATGATGTATATCATATGATGTGGATTACAATTATTTGATAGCAAAATTGAAGGAAATGTTGTCCTTCATTTAAGATGACACGAAATTTAAAAACAGGGGTTCGGTACTTGGGGATTTCCCCGCCAGTTATTTCATATTATACTTCTGAAATAAAGTATGGTTCACGCAAACGCTTTAGGGTAAATTATATGATGTGGAATAGAATGATTTCATTCATTTTAGGCGACACGAAATTCAAAACTAACACGGGTTCGGTACTGCGGGGATTTCCCTGCCAGTTATTTCATATTATACTTCTGAAATAAAATATGGTTCCTGCAAAAGCTTTAGTGTAGATCATATGATGTGGAATAGAAGGACTGGACAGCAAATTTAAGAAAATGGTGTCCTTCATTTAAAGCGACATGAAATTCAAAACTAACAGCGAGAAGCGGAAGAAAGAAGAAAAATGACAAATGACAAATGCGTTTAGGGATGCCTAATTATTAGACAAAGCATTTGGAAGTTATCGCTTGTGAAGAATTTGAATGGAAACCATGGACATGCACAGAAGATTGGAACAAGACCCAGTGGTGCCACCTTCGGGTGGATCTTGCTGAAACGCAATACCAACCCATGTCTGGTCACAAGGAGTGGATATGCTAAATTTCGAAGGAATCCGACAAATCTTTTGGAAGTTATCGCCTGTGAAGAATTTGAACAGACATCCACAGACACAAAGAGAGTAAGACCCATTTTAACTGGAACGGACACGAAGAAGCGAAATTCAGTGGCGTCACCTTCAGGCAAATGTTACTGAAATCCAGTACGCAACCGCGTCTTCTCACAAGGAATGCGTATGCCGAATTTCGGAAGAATCCAAGAAAGCGTTTGAAAGTTATCGCTTGTAACTGACATCCACGGACACAAAGAAGCAAGATCCATTTTGACCCAGTGGCGCCACCTTCAGCCAGATGTTGCTGAAATGCGATACCGACTGGCGTCTTGTCGCAAAGAATGCGTATACCGAATTTCGGAAGAATCCAAAAAAACGTTAGGAAGTAATCATTCGAACAGACATGCACGGACATGCACGGACAAGCACGGACACATAGAAGCAAGAACCATTTTAAAGTCCCCCGGCCGCGTTGCGGCGGGGGACAAAAACCCAAAATGTAATATGGAAGAACTTGATGCCAAAGGTCACATAACGTACAGACATGCATCCACATGGAATTTCTCGACTCTGTATTTAACAATCCTTCATCAGGACCTTGTTGACCCTTTAAGTTCATCTATAATATCGGTGTTCAAGAAAAGTGATCGCCGATATATCAATGTCAGCTCAATCACATACAAGGGATATCATTCATGGGATGTTTCTTTGTTTATAGAGTTTCTTGAATTTCTCACTAAAGACATTATGTGAAATTTGGCGACACAATATATCAGTAGCATAAAGGTATCTCAATGGATACAAATTGTACACCGTTGTTGGCTGTCCTATATCTGTTCTCTTATGAATACGACTACATGCAGGCGCTTTCAAAAACCGATCAATTCAAAGCCCGTTCCTTCTCATTCACCAAACGCTATATAGATTATCTTTTCGCTGTGGATAATCGCTATATAAATGACACAGTGAAGAAAATATATCCACCTTCACTGGTTTTTGTAGGAAACTACAGATAGCCCTAACCGCGCATCATATTTAGACCTATATCTCCATAAAAATGAAGCGGGCATTCTCTCTCGACGACTTTTCGACAAAAGAGATGATTACAATTTTGACATCATGGCGTATACATATCTCGCCTAGTAGCATTGCTAGATCCTGTGTTAAATGTGACGATTTTAATCAACATCACAACATATTATTGCTGAAACTTATAAAACAGGACTATACCATTGGTGTATTCATATCGTGAACTATATAAAAAATGGGACAGAGGGTTAGGGTTAGGTTTGAATGAATAAAACTGTACTCAAGTCAATTCCCAGATAGAGCGGCGAATGCAAAGTGACTAAATTGGGGTTGTGTTAGCTTTTCTCAGAGAAAGTTGCTATAAAAATTATAGCGAGAGGGAGGAAGTTATAACCAAAGTAACAAAAAATGCATGTTCGCCAGTCATTCAAAAGTTACGAAACAGTCGCATTGTTTCCTTTTCTCAGAAGTGAGTAGTCGAAATATCACTGTGTGAAATTACAACACATATAAGGGAAGTGGGAAGAGGTGCCGACATACTGACTGCGTCATATGACTTCACAGAATAGTCTTCTGATAAACCTATTCTAAAGCACATACCAAGAATCTAACGATTCGTGATATGTGTTGTATCTCAGGTACGCTTTTACTGTACCTGTTCATGTGGCAACATGGATAATATGACCACACGTCCCCTAGCACCGGCATAAGCGGTATTAGATACAAATCTAGAGAGCTATGATGGAAATACTCTGACAACTCGTATACTGGTAATTGGTGAGCTGTTTCGCTGTGACAACTCGAACATTGGCGATTGGTGAGCTGTATCGTCGTCAGATGTAAATGACGGCAATTAACACAAAAGACTAGTCTGTAAGGCCCGATGTCGACCCAGCATCCACGGATAAATGGACTGAAGCAAGTTAAGGCTGCTATAATGAAGCATTGTTACCTTTCCTGTGGAGAGTTGAAATAAACTTTCGATATTTCGGTGTCTTGAACGAAGCAAAAGTCACAAAAATCGAGGTAACTGAGAGGGGGTAGGTTTATTGGTGTAGTCATATCCTGAACTGAACCCAGTTCTTTACCAAAAGCAGCATCATCTACATCGCGCAGAATTTGTTTAGTAAAAATAAAGAGCATCGAAACATCAATTTGTATGCCCACTAATGTGGTGTTTAAAACCCGAGAGTCACCACTCAACTGTTTCATCTGACGAGACAAATGTAACTGGGCGCACCCAGTTTGAGCAGGAAGCCGTTGAAGATGCGTTGACCCACCAGCATAGGAATATGCTAATCGACATTAAGCAAGCCATCGCCGTCCATCTGCGATAGCGAACCCAACTCACTGGGCAAACCCAATGCGTCTACATTCCGAAGAAAAGACGCAGCACAAGGACAGTTTCTTAAATGGCTGGATCGCATTGGACCAGAGTGAGCATACAAAAGCGCTATCTAATCCTATCCAATGCGGCTCCCCAAGCTTGGGTATGCTGTGATGTAGGGGATAATAAATGGTTATTTTAGTTGTGCATCATGTACGAGTACGGAAGCGTGCACCTACGCTCCGGGTGCTCAAAACAATCCGGATAATTGTCCGTGGAGCGGACCTCGTCCTCGTGTGCGGTCTATGTGACATCAGACTCAATAGCTTAAAAGGCAATGAACCATTAACAGTATTTTCGTTATTTTAGGATAACACTATCTTAGCATAGCACAAATTCTAGTGCTGAAAAATTGGTCGAGTCTCGTGCGGGATTCAGGAGTCAGGCACCTAATCGCCAGCACTGTATGTCGGCGATCTAAACAACTCGGCCAACGGGCCTCCCACAAACATAGGAGGTAACAGACCGGTATTCTTGAAAGCGAACATACATCTGGTGATCGTCATGACACAGCTCCCACAGCTGGCTCAGAAGGCCGAGTTGGTCAAGCACAAGGCAGTCCTCCGTACCGTGGTACAAAAGCGATTCCCGCAAGCACAGAAGAAAAATATATTACAGAAAGTCGAGTTTCTCAGAATCATCTTAGCGCCTTTGGCTGCCTTCGTGCTAGAGCCCGTGTTGGATGTACACTTCGGATGGCCCTAGTGGACCCACTCCTGCTACAAACTCCACAATCTGCGTACCTTATCCCACTGACGGTGAAACGCTGAATACGCTCGATGAGAGCATGAGCCAGATTGTACAACGGCGGGATTTTAATCACATCACACAACATTCTTGCAGTAACTTATCAAACAGGGCTATACCACCAAGCGCCTCCACTCTAAGTTTCCCAAATTTGGCCAAACATATCGCATGCTGGTAGCAAAATACGAGCGTAGCGGCTAAAACCTATGACGTTAGGTTTCGTAACTTGTGTCTAATTTCGCTTACCCCGGGGCTAGGTGCCGTACGAACCCGTGTACTACAAAATCCTTATGGAGTTGATATTAACAGTCACAAACAAAGCGTGACTGAGATACATCATTTTGAATTGAATTGAATTGAATGTTTATTCACCAAATGGGTAAAGATTAACAGTAGCATAAACAAATATAAAAAGTGCTGGCTATACATTTGGCGGGAATAAAACCCCAGGGGGCTTGTTCTATCCCGAAGTAGTTTGTACAAGTTGGTGAAAGAGCAAAAAGCGTGATATATACAAAAGGGGTGAATAATCATCTCAGAGAACACACATACTAAATATAATAATAGTATAAATAATCCTTGACTAACAGCTGTTTCTGCTTTGTACCTGGCATTTGCCGATAGTAACTGTCAGAAAAGATTTCACTTGCATCGAGAGTTTTATATGACAGAACCGTAGAAATACATATACCGTGCAGTCAATCAATTAATAAGTGTACTGATATGTTAACATCATTAGTTATTTTTGGGTGCGAAGGTGGAGGTTTGAGCTATATGTAGTAAAGTATGGATTGATATATTATGTTTAGCATTAATTTACAGCAAGGTGCGACTTCAACCGGAGTTTGAAAACAGACATTGATAGACAGGACTTAATGTCGTGGGGAAGTGAGTTCCATATTCGTGGACCTTTCGTTTTTGTTGAGTAATATGACAAGTTAGAATGATAGGCGATTCTGTAGAGGTTGGTGCCTACTTGTCGGGTTTGGTAGAAGTGAACCTCGGATAGTTTTGTGAAGTAGTTTCGGAAGTTGAGGGGTAAAAGGTAAGGCTGGTGGAAATATTTGTGGGTAAATACAGACATTATGTAATTATTTACTTTAGGAAATGGAAGTATATTCAATTCAATAAATAATGGGTCAGTGTGTGTATATTTTCCAGTTTGAGATACAATGCGTATAAGTCGTTTTTGGAGCATGACGAGTGGCTTCAGGTGGGTTGGAAAAGTGTTCCCCCAGATAATGTTACAATATGATAAATACGAATAGAACAAGGAATAATAAAGCGTGATCAGAGTCTTTTTGTTGATGAGATATTTGATGTTATTGATAACGCCGATGTTTCTGGCTAGTTTGGACGAGAGTTCAGAAATGTGCGTTTGCCAGTTTAATTTATTATTTAGATAGACACCAAGAAATTTAAAGCTTGTTACATTTTCGATTTCGTAGTCGGATATCAAAAGTTTGGGTATAAATACTGTGGAGTTTCTGCCTGGTGCAACAAACATATATTTAGTTTTTTTAATGTTTAGGGAGAGTCGGTTACACGAAAGCCAGTCATGTATATTTTGGAGTTCGTCATGCATACGGTTAGTTAAAATCGTTCTAGACAACAACTTTAACACCAAAATCATATGGATTAAGAATATTGAAGAGCAATACGGATTTGATATTTTTGGAACATCCTGATGTCTTCCCGGCATCACTGAAAACTGCAGGAAACTAGCTATACTGTGATTGCTGCTTGTTGTTTTCTTAGTTTGGTGCTAATGCTGTTATATGGAATGTGGAATAGGTCTTTGGATTATGGACGCGGAAATTCTTTGATGCACGACGGCTGAATATTGAATGACGGACTAGACGCTTGTATTTGGAACTACTGGTGTTATATTAACTAGGTCTTTGGGTTATGGACGCGGAAATTCTTTAATGGACGACGGATGAATATTGAATGACGGACTAGACGCTTGTATTTTAAGCGATAGTGAGAAAGTACAGCAGTACATGAACAATACCAGACGAAGTCCGTGACACGTGCCCGCCGATCCTCGACTACTGAGGCTTGGGATGTCTATAAATACGAGGACCTTAGCATATCACATCACCCGACTGCCGCACTCCTTATCAGGACGATGAAAATGTGGCCCATACCCTTATGCGTGGTACAACGTACAAAAGGATACGGTGTGGTACGAGAGCAAGACCTATACATTTACACTCTCTGAAGGTCAGAACCATACGACCGCCACGTTTTTGAAATCATTGTAGGATCCGATGGCGAATTGGAAGAGGGAGGGAGGGAATTTGGCTTAATGTCACACTCAAGTTTGTTTCACTCATATGGTGACAGTCAGTTTGGTTGATGGAGGAAGCCGGAGTACCCGGAGAGAACCACCGCCCTTCGGCAAGTAACTGACAAACTTTCACACATGGACCAGCTGGGCTCGAACCCGTGCCGGTTCAGCGGTGTGAGGCTAGCGGTCACCAGCGAAACGCCTTAGACCACTCGGCCACCGAGAGCCCGGAACCAGGTCAACAGGATGAAACCTTTCCCGTTCATCAATGATGTGAACATGACGTGCAACGAACACAACGGGAAGTTCCAGTTGATGTTGGGGACGACTGTGAGCTTTACCGTTAACTCGACTTTGCAGCAGCTGTTGAGATTATCGTTGCAGACGTACGTCGAACGTACCTTTGAGCGGTTCAAAACCATGATGGGCCAGAATACGGGGTTATACGGAATCGACTTCGATTCGGACATGATCGATACACACATCCTCAGGGATAGCAATGTCTCTCTGTCACGCTTCTGTTGAGTGAAAGGAAATACGAAGATCAATTCACGCAAATCTTTAATCACGTACTCTATCTACCAATCCGGCAGACGGACATCCACACCATCAAAACCGATATAACCGAAGACACTGGACGATCGATCACATTCGAATGAGGGAAAGTGGTGCTGACCGATCGCCAGCCTGATCGCCAAACTTTACATGATGAATGTGGTACCTTACCAGTGTGATACACAGAGCTTTGTTGACTATTACACGACACAAGCCGGGGGCGGCCTACCTATCTTTAGCGGCAGACGTATTCAAAGTGTCAGTAGACTGGGGAACGTGCTCGAAAGCATCGTCGGAACCTTGCTCCCACTGGTGACGCGCCAAGTTAAAACGATCGGGAAACAAACCCTCCGAAGTGGTGCTCAGGGCCTGGTTGATGCGTTCAGCGGTGCTCCCGTCCGCGAGGCAGTCAAACGCCGAGCCAAAGAAGCAGGTTCCTTGGTCGCCAAAGCACAACGATTGGTAAGGAATAAAGCACCTGCATCCCCGAGATCTCGCACCAGTTGATGACTGACCCAGCAAGAAAACATAGATCGAAGACCAGCGACATCTGTGGGCAAGCATGACCTTCATCTATCCAGAGTCATGGGTCGTTGGCATGGTCCACAAATCAAATTCACTGTTGGTGAAAGGCACCAACAGCGATTTTGATTTGTGGACCATACCAACTACCCAAACCAGCGCCGAAGAGGGACAATGGGTGGAACATCTCCCTCGCTCCAGCATCACCGAGTCGAGTCCTCTCGAATTCGTCAGCGGATGGTTGGGTGGGTTCAGGTTCCTGTTGCTTCAGCGCATTTTGCTGAGAAGCAACAGGAACTTGATAATGTGATGTCTAGCACTGTAATATCACTTGTCTTTATTGCACCATGTGAGCGTCCTGTCTGTCTCTTGTGCGCTGTCCTCAGTGTTTTATAGGGTGGATGGAGGGTGTCTGGTTCCATGCTGCTTCAAAGATTTCTTCTTTGAAGTAGCAGGAACACAACTGGGCTGGGTGGTGCTTAGTTGGTTCGTCGTGATATAGCTGAAATATTGTTGAAAGCGACGTTAAATTCTATTCACTCCCTCACTCACTCGAATTCCTCATCCCCGACTCTTATAGGGCGTACGTGGATTTAGTCAAAACCTACTTGTACGTGAAAACCAAGATCATGAATGGCGATGGCACAAATCTCAGAGAGGATACCCCACTGGGTCCAGTCAAGTGTCTCAACCAAAAACGTACCCTATCGTGCCTACATCGAAACTTTCTTGTCATACGACCGAGAAGTCACAATGTCTCACTTCGTGGCATCCTTGTACCTCCAGGACACATGAAGACAAGCGTTCAATGGAACCAAATGGCCGGATTGAAAAGGCGAACAGAGAATATAGCAGTATGGGGTCGGGCGAGGCTTAGTTTCGGAGATATAGGATGGAGCTCTGTACGGGAAGGTGGGGGGAGAGTGGGATATACCCCCAGGGTGTAGTGGATGAGTTCAGTCAATACAGTATCAGATAAGCTATCTGAAAATATCACCATATAGGGTCGGGCGAGGCTTAGTTTAGGGAATAGAAGATGAGGCTCTGTTAGTAGTATATAAAGGCTAAATTGGGTCTTATTTATGCAAATGAGATGACGTCACGTGACTGACCTTGCCCACCTCCAACACTGAAGAGTTCCAATCTAGGGGGAGGTAACTCTGGGTCACTATAGTTCCGGCAAAGGTCCCTGGGTATGTATATTCCTCCGCGGTGATGCAGTCTGGCGGTGATGCGGTCGCGGAAGAAAGCTTCCGCGTAGAAAAAGTAGTCCCCAGACTGGAAATACGCTGCATGGTCCAATGGGGTCGAGTAAGGTACCAAAGTGAAGCATTCGTGAAGGGGCATCTGATGGGGTGGGTGTGGGGTTGAAATATCGTCATTCTGCGCATGCGCAGTATATAAAACTGAAATTCCCGCTCTTTTATGCAAATGAGATGACGTCACAGAGCTCTCGTCCAATCAGAAGCGAGTATTTTCACCCGGTGCATTATGGGCCATATCCAAGATGGCGGCGTCGGCCTTCTGGTTCAAGATGGCGGCACGGCCGGTGTCATCTCCGGCAATGTCCGGCCCTCTCCGGGACAATAGATAGCCTTTGCAGGTCAAAATAGTTCCATGTATTCCTCCGCGGTGATGCGGTCTGCCTCCGCGGGCAGAAAAGTAGTCCCACGGAATGTACACCCTGCCTGGGAGGTTTCCCCCGGCCGCAGCGCGCTACATAGAACTTATAGTCATCAACTTAATCTATACGTGTTGGACGAGTCTTTCACTCACCGTATACACGCAGCTCAATGAAATGCCCGCTCCGAACCTAGACCAAATACACGTACTTGGTCTGTGGGCTGATTTCATTGGCTCTCTATTTTTACTATAGTGCTCTTGCATTCTAACCTTGATGGGTGACATTTTGGCCCCATCCTACACCACTGATTTCAGTTTGACTGAATCTTCAGATGCATTATGAATAAAACACACAAGACAGGGTTTTTTGGTGAGATCTCATTTTGTTTTTATTCAGTAACAACAACAACGTGAGAACAACCATGTGAAAATTGAAGCCCAGAACAGGGGGTGCCTTATCAAAGGCGGTTGGTACCCATACAATTATTGAACCTATATGCAACAGTTAATTCGGTGCAATATCATCAGTACTCATAGAACATATATATCAAAGGCGTTTGGTACCCATACAAATTGAATTATAGAACAGTTCCTTAGTCCAGTGGAATATTCGCAGTGTTCGTATTTATCACTCTAAATGTCAAGATAGGTTGTAGTCACACCATCGGGCAGGACTTTGCGCTTGGGGTAAAAGTATGTGAAGGCGTCCCGTTCCTGGGTATACGAGCGCATCTGGTGGTCGATGATACGGAAACCTCGGTTAGTGCCACTCGCACTGGCCTGGCTCTGGAGGACATTCAGGTACAGAGCCTTGCTGATGTTAGAGTCGCGTCGACTCACCCCCTTACAACTGAATTTGTTGTCATCACCGTCACAAAAGTAAGTTTTCGAACACAGGGCGATCATGGCATCACCGCTCCACTCTAGTTTAAACAGGCCGGGTGTCCGCTTGTCGTAGGTGTAGTGGTCGCGTCGGGGTAGCCACTGGTCCCGTTCCGCCTCATATTGTGCACGTAATTCTGGTTTGACGAGTGACTCCCAGTCCGGGTTGGAAACGGCCATGTATGCTGAGTCGGTATCCATTTCTATCAATTGCCAATCGCATGGGTCGAAATACACGCCCATGAAATCGTATATGAATTCCAGCATTCGCAGTTTGGCCAGCTGGTACACCATACATCCTATTTGGAGCGGCAGGTTATAGGTGATGGTCTTTTTGGCTGACGTCACTTCGTAGGTGGTGTCGTCAATCATCTCCATGTGTCGGTATAGCGGCGAATTCACTTTTTTGCGGGCTTGTTTCGTGGTACAAATGTTCACGGTCACGTGACGGTCCTGGTTCGTTACCGTTTTTCCATATCCGCTGTTCCCAAGTAATTTCATCGTTTCCCCGATGATGGCTTTGCTGGGGTCGGCGTCTCCTTGGCGACGGGCGGTAGTCACGTCGTTCGCGAACTTCTCAAAACAAGCCTGGGGGGTGAATTCTATGACTTGGTATATTTTCGTAATTTCCAGTCCGTGCCGCATATACCACTGAAGCAGAGGGGTACCGAGCAAGATTTTTTCGCCAAACATGCTGCCGATCAACATACGCTGTGGTCGCGTTAGGTAGTCGTGTTCTTCAGCGTATGTGCGCATATGGGCTCCGATATCATCTCGACTCACCTCGGTGTTTTTGAAGATGGGTGGACATTCACCAAACGTGTCTTTCAAGTGGTCAGGGACGTGCAGATCACATTCCACGAATCCATAGAGGTCTCCCGTCTCAACAGTGCGTAGGATGTCGGTCATGGTGATAACAGTCCGATAATCCAGTAGTCGGTCGTGAGCGTGTAAGAACGAGTATAACTCCGGTTGACGACGTTGCATGTGGTGGAATTCACATTCCCATAGCTGTTCATAGGCATAGCCCAGTCCACAAATGTAATCTCGATTCTGCTGTACTTCTTCACGTAAGGCGGCCGGGGTCAGTCCACGGCGCTCGTTATAGCGCCCTCCCGCGAACGAACACTCATGACCGTGCCAATAACAGCCGTGAAATTGAAACACGGTCGGTACTGTATTGATGATAGCAAATCCGTCCACGGGAAGGCGCCTATCTCCAATTCGCTTTTCCGTGTGGTTGGCTTGGTGACGGATAGTGACGCCTCGTCGCTGACTTTCCCAATCCAACCATTGTTCTGCTTGATGTTTCGTAGATCGTTGAGCTCTGAATGCTGCACCCTCAGGGGGCCACCGCGTATAATGACCGGCCGGCATGGGTTTACTCAAACACGATAGGTAGAGGGCATTGGCGTCGAATCCTATTATTTTCTCACACAATTTTTCTCCTCGGATATGGGTCAGCTGTTTCTCATGGTACCGATGAAAAATAATACTGGGGCCGCCTACGATATTTCCCTTCAAACAGTCAAACATGTCGGCGTCTTTCTTATCCACGAGAGCGAAGAACGTGGGTAAATCCTGGAACAGATACCGCAGGGTCAGACCGGGGATGCTAACACAGTCTTTGAATACGTCGACACCCATATCTCGGTAGAAGGCGGACATTTTGTCGGTAGCTTCCAGAAAAGGGATGACATCCAAATTGTTGTAATAGATGAGAAAATCCCGGAGAGTTCGCATTCCTTCACGGACCCACACCTGTTGCAGTTCGGTATACAGGGTGGTAGATAATGCTTCTCCTTTGAGATCGTTGTAAAAGGCCTCCTGGGGTGGTAACTGGGTTTCGTCCAGACGCTCGAGACTCGTCATGTAGTTGTAGGGAAAGCAACTTTTCCTCTCCGCGCAGTCGTACGCTTTCACCCACTGTTCATAGCTGTAATTCGGCGCCAGGTAATTCCGTACATCTAAGAATCGGAGTGAAGTTGTGGATAGAGCGACGTGATTGTTGGTCTTCTTAATAATGAATTTCACATTCCCAGCTTTAGCGAGGTACGGGTACAAGAATTCTTTGATTAAATTCAAATCATATCGGCCCGAGTTAAATCCAAGGACGGGTAATTGGTTCATGTATTCCAATAAACGCAGTTTCAGTTTCTGCGCATAGGGTTTCGGTGGTTTGCGTTTCTCACTTTCGTCTTCGTCATCGGTATCGTCCTGCTCCTCCTCCTCCCCATCCAATGTTGGAATACGCGCATCAAGTGCCGCTAATACATCACGGTAGATAGTCGACGCGAGATGTGCCGCACTCACTTGACTGAGAGTTTCAAGGTAGTCCATCATTCGTGTAATCAGTTCATGGGGGTCCCCGGCAGAGACGAAACACACCGGGGCCGTGTCGTAACCGGGTACGTTGGTGTGAATACTCACACTCAAAGGAATGTGATGCTGGGTCCATTGAGTTTTAGCCGATACCTTTTCCATGGGTTCTAATAGGGCTTCAAAATCATAGCACGCTCTGTATGGGAAATAACGCTGGTCCATGGGGACGTCAATACCCTCATCTGCCAGGTCTTCAAAGATGGTGGGCTTGTTGTGGAATACGCCGCCGGGGAATTTCCGTTTGGTGGTCTGGTCACAGGTTTTCTCGTGACGGTGTAATTTGGACGATTCTTTAAACACGCGTTGGCATTTACTACAGATGTAGGACTGGGCATACCTGTTGATGTTCGTGATGTACGAGAAATGCCCGCCAGTGTCCGTTTCGTACAAATTCAATGTCATGGTTGTGTCGTATTTCCCCGCGGAACGCTGTACGAGTCGGGCGGTGAGTTGTGGGGCGTCACTGTTGTCCTCATCCACGTGTTGCTCTAATTTGTATACGACAATGTTGACGTGGAATAAATTTTCCACCACATCTAGCTGCGATAACGGGACCCCGCGAAAGTGCTGTTTTTCCATCTTCTTTTCACGTAAGTAGTCTTCCCAATAGCAGTTGGCCAATTTATCACATTTCTTGGGTGGACGTTTGTTGAGATGGATAGCCAGGCATCGGAATAAACATTTCCGATCGGTGTAGGGCCCATTGATGCCGCCTACTAAAGCGTACATGCCTTCTCTGTGTTTTAACCAGTCCGGGAGATGAATGGGAGCGCCGATAGGGTGATCGATCATTTTAGTGACGTAAAACGTAACATTGGTTGCCATCTCCACTTGCCATTTTGTGTTGGGGCGTTGTTGTCGTATCCACTCCAAACTATCCAAGTTTTCTAATTTTTCCAGTACCGTGTCCAGACAGGGTCGATGGATAATGGTGAAAGGCTGGTCAAACACCCGGGTATTATTACTGGGATAATAATAACGGAGCTGGTCTGTCTCTTTATGGCGAAGAATGTATCCAAAAGTGAGATTTAACTTGAAGGCTGTATCTTGGTCGTTGAAGATAGCTTCCACGTAGCTACGTAAACGGATGTTTTCTTCCAACCGGAAATTATATAAGTCCAATATCGGGCGATTTCGATGAAAACAATGGTGTATGGTAACCCAGTGTCGTTGATAAATGTCCCTCACACGCTCGTCTTGGGGTAAGACTTCAACCGGAGGTGCTGCTGGGTCCCCTGGAAAATCTTCTCCACGTCTCATACAGGCAGGCTGGTGTTCAGGCTGGTCAGGTCAATCAGGTCAGGTAGTCAGAGTGCTCCGCAGGGTAGTGCAATGAATACTCCCCCTCCCCTAAAAATCGCCTCCTTTTATACGTTTTTCTACAATCCGCCATCTTAAACCCACCACCCACCCATCCACCACCACAGCCGCCATCTTAAACCCACCACCCACCCACCCACCACCACAGCCGCCATCTTAAACCCACCACCCACCCATCCACCACCACAGCCGCCATCTTAAACCCACCACCCACCCATCCACCACCACAGCCGCCATCTTAAACCCACCACCCACCCATCCACCACCACAGCCGCCATCTTAAACCCACCACCCACCCATCCACCACAGCCGCCATCTTAAACCCACCACCCACCCATCCACCACAGCCGCCATCTTAAACCCACCACCCACCCATCCACCACAGCCGCCAAACAAGTCTATACACGTCCAAAGGTCACGCCTCATTCACCCACACCCCCATATAGTCCCACGCGGAGCGAATTGGTGAAATTTTTGAAAAAGTACTGTGACAGAAATTGATGTGACGGAAATAATACTTCTATGAATAGGGCGAAAACTTATCTAAGATAATTTTTCTGTCATAATTAATTCTTGGTCGAGTATCAACTATTCAGATATTACGGAAAGTACTGTTGTTATAAGGTATTGTTTGTTATATATCAGACACGATCAGCTGATATATGTAAACAAACGATCTATATTTAGACCCTCACGTGATCTGCTACGTTGCAGCACGCGCTCTTTGATCTTGGCGTTCCGCCGCCGTACAAGAAGCTCAAATTGAGACGGAGAATTTCGTTACCATTACCAGTAAATTGTAAGTTTATTGCGGAAAGAATTTATATTGCATAAATTCCTGCGGGAAATAGGAAGTACACATATAAGAGAATATTGTCTTGACGTAAAAAGTTGGGACATTTCATATTTACGGAGATATGGATTTTTATAACTGAGCCGGTTTTTCGTGTAAACCATCGCAGCGAAAAGGGAAACGGCTGTCATCTTCGTTTTGCTATGTCACAAAAAGTGCTCGAATTACTTATTCCTAAATGATTTCATGACGAATCCAACTAAGGTTAGCAAGTATACATATTTTACGATATTGTCAATAACTGTGAGCACATAAGACGTTCTGGTTGATGAGATCTGAATTTTTAAAATACAACTGTCAGCGTGAAACACTGTGTTCAATGGAACGGGGCGGGGAAAATTTTATTTTTCTAGTTTGGCAGATCGTATTTTACAAAACACGGGGAACCCGCTCCACAGACATTTTACACCAAATAGCTCAACCCATGAACACCAATATACATATATTGCGGCCAGTCTATGATACAGTGCCACCCCAGTGTCGAGCATTTATTGTCCAGTTTGCACCAGCAAAGAAAAATCACGAACGTTCATCGAACGTCATCGGTGGGGACCTTCATGTGGTCTTCCGCGGTATATGAATCACTTACATTTGAATGCATGAATTAGTTTGATATAATTTTGTTGTGTGTGGATGATTTAAAAGAGTGGAAATATTCCGTGCAGGTCTGTTTTATGTAACAAACGCTAAGAAAAATGGCTACCCAAGGTCAATTTCTCCGGCTTCCCCGGATAATAGCGCCAGCCAAACCACAGCCCCATCTATACGCTTTGATGCAAGGGAGACAACTCGGTCTATCCCAATTCCTCTCATTCGCGCATTTCTATCTTGTTTGCGTGTATAGGGTGGTGGTCATTTGTTTATGCATTTTACTATGGGCTGTGAGATTGTAGAATACGCTGGGGAAAAGCTATGAAATTTGTTTTTACGTATCGGGTAGGTCTGTATATAACCCCATAGGTCTACTGGCTCAGTGCATAGGTGCATATTGGGTGGACATGTTGGAGTCTAGGTGGAGCACTAGTGGACCGATTGGGTAGAGTGAGGTCTTATTTTGAAGCTCTCGAGGAAATAAAAAAATCAATAATAATAAAAAAAATCAAAAATCGGCGAGTAGTAGACGAAGGGAAAATTGGGAAGTACTGACCATGCCCCAGAATACTTCATATGCATATCACGGCCTTAAGGCCTGTAATCTACTTCACATTTTAGTAGTATAAAAAGCGCAAGTCCTATTGACCTTGCCCCTCCAAAGAAATAAAATCGGCTCTATTTTACAGGAGTATATACGCAGGTCACGTGGGTTGTGACGTCACTTCCGGGTTTTCACTAAAAACTACCTCCAAACATAGAAGAGTTCCAATTTTTCCCCTTAGACGTCCGTATGTTCATCCTCCAAACCCAGAAGAGTTCCAATGTTCAACCGCCGGGGTATTTTCCCGGCCCGCCCCGGCCCCGCAGCGCGCGCGGGGGTTCTCCGGAAGTGCGCGTCATCACCGGCAGTGCGCACGCGCGGATCAAAAGGTCACCTGTCAAACGGTCTCCCTTTCGGCAAGGTTCGGAGAATACAAAGAACTTATAGTCATAATCTATACGTGTTGGACGAGTCTCTTCACTCACCGTATACACGTACCTCAATGAAATGCCCGCTCCAAACCTAGACCAAATACACGTACTTGGTCTGTGGGCTGATTTCATTGGCTCTCTATTTTTTACTATAGTGCGCTTGCATTCTAACCTTGATGGGTGATATTTTGGCCCCATCCTACACCACTGATTTCAGTTTCACTGAATCTTCAGATGCATTAGGAATAAAACACACAAGACAGGGTTTTTTGGTGAGATCTCATTTTTTTTTTATTCAGTGAACAACAACAACGTGAGAACAACCACGTGAAAACTAAAGCCCAGAACAAGGGGCTTGTAATTAATTCAAGCCCAGAACAAAGGGCTTGTCATTAAATTAAGCCCAGAACGGGGCTTGTACATTGAAATGATGGGCGGCCCAGTCATAGACGAGTACATCGCGGTCCTCGGCCTGGGGGTACTCGTCAAACATCTGTACGATGGTAGATAAGGGTCTTCCCCGGCATCGATGGTACAGGTAAAACAAGCAATATTGTCCGCACACGCCACTGGTCAGGCTTTGCAACGTTTGACTGTTCCAACACCACGTCTCTGTGCCTTGATCCATGAAGTCTGTTAAATCGGGATGGAGGGGTGGCAGGCCGTACGGGTCAAAGTATTCGCCCTGCTGTTCTGTCAAGTACACGGCCACCCAGTGTTCACCGGGCCGATCCATCGGGTCCGTGTTGAGAACGTAAGCAGCAGGATACATACGGTCTATTGGAAACACATCTCGGGCGAACACCCCTTGAAACACCCTACGTATCCCTGGGTCATTTTCCAGCACGGTGGTTATCTGGTCTGTATCCATGCTAGGTGGAGAAGTCACACAGGACGTTGCGCGCCTTGTCCACTTGAATGATGTTGTCAAACTCGGCGTAGCAGATCACATTGACGGTGGTCGCCAGGGCTCGTGCAAAGTGGATTTCCAACCGTAAGTTGCCTTGCTTGGCCAGGGCCAGCTGATGGTCGTTCTCTAAGGTGGGGGTTAGATCGAAACAGAACAACGTGTATCCGTTCGCGTAGTCCTCCCGACTGACCATATTCCCTTCGTCCTGGTTGATTTGACCTGTGGCTGTACACAGGCTCTGATAGGCTCGAATGAAATTCCTCCGCCCAAAGTTCGGTGTTAAGGCCGCCCAAAGTTCGGTGTTAAGGCCGTGGCTGGCACCTGTTGTCCATCCACATGCAGGGCCACAAAATTGATGCCGAAATGTTGAAAGTCAAACGGATTCTCTGGGTAGGCTCCGCTGAAACTGGTATTTTCCACACAGGCCAGGATCAATCGCTTGGGTAGTTCCCCCAGGAACAGGTTTTCTTTGTTGGCGCCCATATTTCCAGCAGGCACAGAGAACACTTTGGTTTGTACACGTCGGATAGGGTACTGGGCTGGTTTTGTTTCCAAGGCTTTCATGTGTCCCAATTGAACGGCTGGATTCGGTTTCACTTTTCGGACATACAGGACTGCCTCTTGGATGACAATCTTATAGTCCGCTGCATGCCCCTCTACGTTAGTGGCCATCAAGGCGAAGGTCGGAGGCGCCCGTATCAGTCGGATTTTGATGGGGATCTTGTTCAAGAGGTACCGGTCTTGCATGAACATGTCTGCGTGCAGTCGACCCATCATATCCACCGAGGCACTGTTCGCAGTGAAAGCCTTCCGTTTGTTATATCCCCCATTGTCCACCGTGTCCATGTGCTCGGGCGTGTCCTTGTAGAACAAAGCGGTTGTCAGCTGAGATTTTTTAGCCTCTCGGCCATACGACAACAGTGTCTCGATGTAGGCTCGATAGGGGTACGTGTTGGTGGAGTCACTGATGAGTTTGTCGCTGAGAAAAATATCCACCTGCTGAAACATCGAGTGCAGCCAGAGATTCGTCGGGCCCACCGTTGCTTGGTCAGCGATTCTGGTGCCAGCTCCATTGACTACCTTGGCTTTCATATACAAGTAGGTATGGGCTAAATCCACATAGGCCGTATCCGCATTACTGATGGTGAACTCGATGGGCCCGGTTTCGTTGATGCTGGAGAGCGGGAGATGCTCCACCCATAATCCTTGTTCGACACTGGTCTGTGTGGGCGGCACGGTCCACAAATCAAATTCACTGTTGGTGGAGGGGCAGGACTCGGTGTGGATTAAGGACATGTTTTAAGAAAAGATATCCCGGGTCTTCTTGGATGTGCGTCGTCGCTGGGTCGGTCGTCGACTGGTGCGTGGTCTCGGTGGGGCAGCTCTTTTATTCCCAACGGTGCGTTGTGCTTTGGCCACCAAGACGCCTCCCGCTTCTTTGGCCCGCCGGTTCAAGGATTCTTTGGGTGCCGTACCCCCCAAGACATCACCGGCCACTTGCAGTCCACTGCGTACCGCTTGTTTGCCGATTGCTTTCACCCCACGCGTCACCAAGGGCAGGAACGTTTTCACAATGCTGCCCAGTATGTTCCCCAGACCATGTCCTCGTTGCATGCGTGCACCGCTAAATACCGGAAAGCCACCCCCGGCCTGTTGGGCATAATAGTCGGCATAGCTGCGTGCATCGCACTCGTAAGGTACTTTCATTATGCAAAGTGGGGAGCACGCGCTTGTCGAAAATGAAGTGTCAGCACCACTTTTCCTCGTTCGAATGCCACCGGTCGTCCCGTGTCATCTCTTATATCCACCGTGATCGTGTTGATGTCAGTTTGTCGTACGGGCAAGTAGAGCATGTGGGTGAAACTGTGGGTGACTTGACTTCCATACGTCTTTTTAATGGGGACCACCCGTAACAGAGGTGTGTTGATATCGCCCACGATGTGGTTGTCCACCACGTCCGAGTAGACGTAGAGTCCGTACATGCCCGACTTCATATCCATCGGCATCTCGCCATGGTGTTCGGTGGGACCAGCGAACGTCTTTAGATCGAAACCCAGCATTTGCTGTAGGATAGGACTCAATACGACACTCGCCTTGCCGGAGACGATAAGCTGTGCCTTGTCGTTGTGTGCGTTGTAATCGAAGTCCATGTGATTCTTGAAGGGATAGGCTTTGATGGGTCTTGAAGTATTCGTCACCCCCCGTAGCGCCTTATAATGCATCAGTCTTGACAGCCCACCCATGAACTCTTTGGGGGTATCGTATTGGCCTTCGGGCAGGGTGAGTCGGGTGTTTTGCCTTCGTAGGTCACCTCGTACCACACTTCATTGGCTCGCACGTTGTACCACGAGTAAGGGTATTGGATATCCACGAGGCCGCATTCCCACTGGCCAGGTAAATGTAACGGTTGCGGTAACTGGGTGACGTACTTGGCCACGGTGTTGTCAGGAAACACATCCAGCGAACTGTTACTGGGTAGGGTCAGGTAAAACATGGCGACTGAGCTGTCCTGCTGCTGCTGTTGGTTTTAATAGGTGTTCCAGGCCTTGGGCGGTTGTGTCCGGCGTCGTGTTCGTCGCGTTGACTTGCTACGTGTCAGTGCTCTGGAGATGTGGGGTGTCCTGATCGAGGGTGGTTTTTTAAAGGTCTGGAAAGAAGGTGCCCGTTGTGATGGTGGTGGAGTTTTGGGGGGTGACTCCGGTTCCAGTCGGCTTCCCAAGAAGGTTGTGGTGAGAGTCGTGGTGCACGACTCGGCGATTGCTGGGTTTGCTGCATAAAGGCCCAGCGGTGGGGGTTCCCCACCAATTCCTGTGGTACATGCATGTCTTGAGCGAAGACCTCCCATCCTCGAGGATCCGTGTGCGATCTGCGCTGACGCATCAGGTCATTCACTAAATCCGTCATGTGGGTGCCGGGGACCACCTGATTCTGTACCAGGAGTTCGCCTTTATCATTCCAAGTCATGTTAGGATTCTGTTTCATCCGTTGTAATACCAGGCCAGCTTGTTTCTTGAACGAGGCAGGTACACTCTTCAGCACTTCGCCTTCCACCCACTGTGGGGCTGTAGGGGCTACCCCTGGTAATGGCGGCTGTTGGAACGGTGCTGAGGTCAGCGGTCTGTCACGTGGTGGTGGTGGTGGTGGTGGTGCTGTTGCTGGGGTAGAGAGGGGTTTGTATTGGTCCATGAACGTCATGTACCGCTGAAGCGTCTCATTGTACCGTTGTACTTTCTCACTGTCGCTTAACCCCGGTCTCTGTAAGATCTGTTGCATCTATCCATCGAGGGTGTTTATGGTCTTCACCGTAGGTGGCACAGGGTAGGGCGATTGGAGGTTTTGAAGCAACCGTGGTTCGACGAGGACCATTTTTTTCGTGTGGTTCATTGTCGGCCGAAGAGTCCACCCAATACTGGACCCAACACGGAAGCGGCCAACGGTGCTAAGATGGCCCCGAGAAAGCCGCCTTTCTGTAACACCTTTTTCTTTTGTGTTTGTGGGACCCGCCTATGGACTAGGGTTCGGAGACCTGTCTTATGCTTGGCCAACTTGGTCTTCTGAGCCGGAGTCAGTGGTACGTTGCCTTTTAACAGGTTGTATCCGATCTCGCACAGACAGCGTACAAGGTCAGGGTCCGCACCGCGTACAATGGTTCGGACTCGGGTGGGGCCGTCTTCAATACACGGAGCGTGGGAGCGTCCTTCCGTACTCGCGCAGACATCCTGTACAACTAATGCCAGAACCCATAACTCTGCTCTTTTTATCTACCTCAGAGAACACAACCCTGCTGTGGTATTCATTCATTTTATTATCTCCATCATCAAACACACACACATCCCAGCTGGGGGCGCCACTGTGGGTGTGTTTACATTATTTTTGCAAGTACACGTGGTGGGTGTCTCCGGGAAAGACGCCGGTCCGTAGTCGAAGGTGGTCGGGGGTGGCTTGCTTGAGGTCGAAGAGCATATACCCGTGCTGAGGGGTTGTGGCATCTTTAAAGGCTTCTAACGCAAAGGGTGTGCGGCCGGGATATATCTGTCTCGCCAGGTGCAGCAGTTGAGTGGCATCTCTCAGGTTTTTGAAGACCACCAGGTAGTGGGCATTTAAGCTGATGCTCCGATGTTCTTTGTTTTTACTGAACAGATTCTGCACAATGTAGATGATGCTGAGCCGTCGATGGTGGCTGCCTTTGGTAAAGAGTTGGGTGACCCGCGCATCCGTCTCCGCTATGAGATCATCCAGAACTACCAAGGTGTCGGGTTCCAAATCGGCCATGTTGGGTAGGCCTTCCACGAACGTGATGTGGGGCATTGCTGCATACGCTGCCTGCCATTCTCCGTAACACCACACGACTCGGACAATAGGTGGTGTGATCATGCTGTCGGCGTGTTGAAGGAGCTTCCGGACGAAGTGCGTTTTGCCGGAGCCCGTCGGTCCTGCGATGAGACACGTGAAGGGATGCTGCCACCGTGGGTCCATGGTTCGACGTGTATCCGTTGTCGTGGTAACCCGCTCTTGTAAGTTTTGTATGAGTGAACTGGAGTGGTGGTGGGTACAACGTCGGTTGTCGTTGTCTGTTCACGTTCAGGGATGATGATGGTGGTGATGGGTACAACGTCGGTGGTCGTTGTCTGTTCACTGTGAGGGATGAAATCCGGTGGGTCTTGGGACGTAGTGGGTGTTCTTGGTGTAGGTGTAGAGCTCGACGTGGCTTGTACACGGGGTGTGGTAGTGGTGGTGGTGACTGGGCTCGATACGACTGGTGCTCTCTGTAGACCGGTTTCGCTGGTGGCTGGTGTTCTCAGTTGGTTAAGTAACGTGCTGACATAGGCTACGTCGTAAAACACACCTCCGTACAACAAACTCAGCAGGGTTAGCACTATCACTCCAAAGACCACTTGCGCTTTGCGCCTTTTGCGAGACGCTGTCTTCAGAGGCAGCTGCTGTTGGTCCATAGCACTGTGGTCGGACGTGGAATGAAGGAGGACGGCAGTGGTGTCTGGCTTTATAGTCGTTTCACCTGGTTGGCAGCGACCCAGGAATTGAAGGAACTGGGCCAACCTTGCCATTTCACGAAATGAAACAGTTTGCCATGTCGACGTTCCGTTTTCAAAATCTGCTCCACCGTGTAGTAGTCTTGCCGTGTTTTTACGACAGGCTGTAATTCCGTCTCGTAAAACGTCCCTAGCAACGGTTCCCCTTGAAGATCTTCCAGTTCATAGACTCGCCGCTGTCGGGGTAGGCGCCGTTTAATCAGGAAGTGCTCATCGCTCCAGTTGGGCAAGTAACTTTTCTCGAACTTGCCCTTGACTTTACTGATCCGTACAGGGTCCCTGACCTTGAACATCTCCTTCGTCGTTCGCTGCGATGGCCTGGGGTACAAGACACGCCGGACTTGGGCTTCATTGCGTTGGGTCACGGTAATGGGAGCTCTCTGTATACTTCGATGATAGGCTCGATTGTAACCCCTCACCAGTTTCGGGAGAACATCGATGTACCGCCGTGTATTCTTATAGGTGAAATATTTATACATGTGACCTTTAAATGTCCTGTTGAACCTTTCCACCACGGATGCCTTGGTCTCGTTGTACGTATGGAAGAAGAAGACCTTCTGGGCTTTCAGAAAGGCTTGGAACGGTCTGTTGAGGAATTCCGTGCCTTCGTCGGTTTGCAAATACAAAGGTTTGCGCCCGGTCTTGAAGATATACCGATTCCCATCGTTGTGTTTGGCAAAGGCGCTCATATCGACCAAATCCGCTTGCCACTGGGCATCTATTCCTCCCACGATGACCCGGTTCCGTAGAAAATGGCGACGGACAGCTCGATGTAAGGTATAGGTGTCTTGTTTTCTTAACTAATCTCGGACTTGGGCACGTTGTATCCCCTGGGGTTTGGCCGCTCGATAGAGAGCCGACAATGCACTATAGGCCGCCGGACTGTCGGGACTGTAGTATAAGTTATCCAACACCTTCTCCCAGCGCTCCATGGTGACACAATGATGATGGACCCGGAGAGTATGGTTTATTTATAACAAGTTTCTACCACCGTTGTGTTGACTCAGTTCAGCCGGGTAATCAATGGCCTCGTCGTCGTCGGGTTCATGTAGTTGTTGTTCATGGGGTTCAGCCAGCGCGTCCTCAATAGCACGAGCCCACCCCAACTCGTCTGATGATCGTTCGTCCGGTGTAAACAGCTGGTCCACAATAGGCACCACTTTCTCCAAGGCTGTCCACAGATCGGGGTCTAGAGTGAAGCCTCGCGTAGGGTCTTGGTAGCGGCCCAGACGTGCGAAGAAAGGCCCACGGTATACGTAGATGGCATTGTCTATGTGGATGAGGTGTCCGTCGAGCTCGCCGCTCAACACCCGTTTAAATTTGGTCCAGCCGTCACGCTGTAGCGTCACCGTAGTGGATGTGGACTCCGGATCCCACCCACAGACATCCCGGTCTTCCACCAGGGTGACTTTATCTTCATAGACGTGTAACCCCACCTGGGGTGTAAGGGGCAGGATGGCTCGTAGGACGGATGACATGCTTGCTCCAATGTCGAACGGTGAATGACACACACTCTGTCTGACCTTGGTATTTATAGTGTCAATACCACAGCGCCAGGGTCAATAGGGCACAGACTAGTATGAGGCCAACCAGCCGGTGCTCGTTCCGGCGTGAGCGCTCGTGGTCCATAGCCCGAGCATCAAGGATGGCTGTCATAGTCCAGTAGTGGTGAGTGATGGCACGCCTTTCCATCGAGTGCACTCTGTGGAGGACCGCTTCTGTGAACTCGTTCAGGATCTGGCGTCGTCCCTCGTTGTCGTCGCCATCTGCAAACATGGACCGGACCACTGCTCGGTAACCCGTGAATGAATTCACCACGGTGGCATACTGTAAAATGTGAGTCGCATGGGGCTGGGTCTCCGCCATGGCTCTGCAACCGTAGAAATGAAGGTGTGGGATCCAGAGGGACGTGTTTTATAGACCAGGTCACATCTTGGATATGGCCCATAATGCACCGGGTCAAAATACTCGCTTCTGATTGGACGAGAGCTCTGTGACGGATTTGAAATACTCGCTTCTGATTGGACGAGAGCTCTGTGACGTCATCTCATTTGCATAAAAGAGCGGGAATTTCAGTTTTATATACTGCGCATGCAGAATGACGATATTTCAACCCCACACCCACCCCATCAGATGCCCCTTCACGAATGCTTCACTTTGGTACCTTACTCGACCCCATTGGACCATGCAGCGTATTTCCAGTCTGGGGACTACTTTTTCTACGCGGAAGCTTTCTTCCGCGACCGCATCACCGCCAGACTGCATCACCGCGGAGGAATATACATACCCAGGGACCTTTGCCGGAACTATAGTGACCCAGAGTTACCTCCCCCTAGATTGGAACTCTTCAGTGTTGGAGGTGGGCAAGGTCAGTCACGTGACGTCATCTCATTTGCATAAATAAGACCCAATTTAGCCTTTATATACTACTTCTGTTCCGAGGATGGGGGGAGAGGGTTATATACCCCCATGGTATAGTGGATGAGTGCAATCAATGCAGTATCAGATATGCTGTAGCGGCCTAACAGCATTTTACCTTACATTGAGTATGGTCCATGGGAGACTACTCTTACAGCTACTTGGTAATATTTTGTACGTGATCATGTGACTCAACTAATGGCTGCCTCCATGTAAGGCAGGTTTGTTCACCATGTGCAAGATACATAGAGATCATAACATACGGTACGTTGTTTTTCTGTCATGTATTTGGTTATGTATACTTTCATGAATAACTAAGCTATATGTAGAATGTTGTTTTGGTAGATATCTACGCTAAAATAATGTTATTTGCTCAACGTAAACAGGTAATGCAATTTCATGTTGTTGTTGTTTCACATGTATTTGCTCTTTACGTGTTCAAATCATTTCGTAAACTTGTGACCGAAATGTAACTTATTTTTTCTTTCATTTTTCTTGCAGTCAATAATTCAAAGCTCTGTATACCTAAAGATATCGCTGTCACAAATTCAGAAACTCCAGAGTTATTTGTGTGGTTGTGATAATAAACAGAACAGAACTGCGATTCATTGGCGAGTTAGGCTTTCTATTTTCGACGCCTTTATTTATTGACGTATGACCTATACGGATAAGAGGTGAATTACAAAGAGGTGAATTCACACAGAGGTTATTTCATCGAAGATGGCTGAACCAGTAGACAGTCAAAATCCTACTGTTCACAGTGACATTGAAATAGGCGAACAGTCAGGTGCCCCTAGAAAGACACCCACAGAAAAGGGGTTACAGTTTACTATAAAAGACAGAAAACAAAATCAGAGCATATTAACAGTCTGATTGTTAAACATGAGCCTGTCACTGCAATACATAATGCATACGCTGATTTGTTGACTGGTTTTCCAGAATTTGTCTTCCTGTACGACGAGCTGATTAAACTCACAGAAGGTCAGAAGTTTCCTGAGATACAGAAATGTTTGTCAGAAATGAATACATACTTAAGAGAGTCCAGAAGATCAATTCAGCAATGGATTGATGATGAGCACAAGAATTCTGTTACAGCTGTTAATGACAATTTAAATGAGGTTGGACCTTATGATAGTGTTTCCATGGCTGGAAGTCGGGCAAAATCCATTACGTCTGTGATAAGTTCCTTGGCCGCCGCACATCTTGAGGAGAAACAGAAGAAAACAGAACTTAGCATACAGGCTGCCCTTTTTAAGCGAAAGCAACAGATTGAGATGGCAAAGTTTCGGTTACAGCAAGAGGTTAAAGAGCTGGAAATGGACACAGAGCTTGCTGTTGTAAATGCCAAGGCAGAAGTGATTGAGACATTAGTGAAAGAAGAGATACAGGACAATGTTAATGTTAATGACAATAACATTGAAAGTGAGCAGAGTAACAAAGTGAAACCTGTCGGTAAGACAGGGAAGGTTGATCAACAAATGGCAAGCCTACTACAGGTATCAATAAGTCTGTGTTGAACCCAATTGTCACATCTTTTGTGCCCTCTTATGTTTCAAATGTTGATATGACACAAGGTTCAGATGATGTTATCTCCCCTGCACAGGTTATACCATTAACCAGTAATGGATCCAACACCGTTAATGTTGATGTTGTTCGGCCAGTGGTAAAACACCTAAGTAAACCTCACCCTGAAATCAAGAAGTTCTCAGGTAACCCACTTCAGTACAGAAAGTTTATCCGACAATTTGAAACAAAGATTTGTGTAAATACTCAATCTGAGGATGAGAGGTTGAACTACCTTGATCAGTTCACTGAAGGTGAACCGAGCAAAATTGTTTCGGGTTATTGTTACTTAGTAGCTTCAGTAGGGTACCCCGCAGCTAGACAAGAGAAGACAAGAGAAGACAGGTATGGTAATGACCAAATCTTAGCTAATGCCTTTGTTAAAAGGGCTCTTGATTGGTCATTAATCAAAGCTGATAATAGTAAGGCACTAGATGACTTCTCCATTTTCCTTTCTGAATGCTCAAATGCCTTGACTAGTGTTCCTGCTGTCAGGGTGTTGGAGTACCCTGACAATATGAGGAAGTTGGTGAGTAAGCTCCCTTACAATTGTCAAGAAAAATGACGAAACAATGTCTATACGACGAATAGCAAACACCAAGTTAAGTTTGACCAACTGGTAAATTTGGTCAAATGTGAACCTAAAAAAGCTATTGACCCAGTGTATGGTAAGGATATGCAACGCCAAGAACAAAATCCAACAGTCAATAGGTTACCTCCAAAAAAAATGTTTAACCCCATGAAAACAAAAGGTACATTTGCCACTTCTCTGTCCGCAGACGAGTCATCCTCGCTGGCTCAATCTGTATTCTTACAAGGCCCTAAGTCAACCGACGATGGTTACTCAACAGAATGCAAAGCAGCCTTAAAACCTTGTCTCTTTTGTGATGGTGGAAACCACTGTTTCGAAGAGTGTAGAAAATTTCGAGCCAAAGACATTCAAGATAGATTAAATTTTCTACGATCCAAAGGCCTTTGCCTACGCCCCGGCCACATGCATAGGACAGGTAAATTCAAATCAGTATGTTCAATCTGTCAAGGCAGACACTCGAAAGTATGTCATGTTGATTATAACAACGGTGACCAGCTGAAACCTAGTGGTGAGGTTACAAGTGCTTATGCCAGTCTACCTATATGTTATACAGTGGCCGAAATGTGTCAATACATATGCGATTCTCGACCCAGGAAGTAGCGTGAGTTTTTGTACTCAAGAGTTGATTGATGCTCTTGGTGGCAATGGTAAACGGCTGAAAATAACTCTGGACAAGCTACACAAGCCATCAATGGACTCGTGATCTGCGATTATGAACAATACGATTCAACTTCCTACGGTTTATACCATGAATAGGATTCCGGTATCCAAGACCCAGATCCTTACTTCTGAAGACTTGATGAAGTGGCCTCACTTAAGGGACATTCATCTTCCTCAGATTGACGGTGAAGTAGGACTGTTGATTGACAACAACATTTTAGACGTTTACACGCCTCTTCACCTGCGTACTGGTCAGTAGTATACAACCGGCAAGATGGCGCAAATTAAACCCGGATGTAGAGGTCATTTGTGGAGGAAACGTGGAGGAAAGGTCAAGTGCAGTATAGTTCCGGCAGAAGGACCAAAAGCTACCTCCAGCACAGGAGAGTTCCAATTGTTGGAGAGGATGTATACAGGATGTATTCATCCGCGGTGATGCGGTCTGGCCGCGGTTTTGGCGGTGATTCGGTCTCGGGAAAAGCTTCCGCGGAGAAAAAGTAGTCCCTAGATAAAATGGTCGGATGGGGTCGAGTGAGGTATCAAAGTGAAGCTTATGTGAAGGGGCATCTAATGGGCTGGGTGTGGGGTTGAAATATCGGCCTTCTGCGCATGCGCGGTGGCCGAAGGGTATGAAAATAGACGTTTTGGCATCTAGGGGAGCCCCTAGTGGACCGATGGGGTCGAGTGAGGTATCAAAGTGAAGCTTAGGTGAAGGAGCATCTGAGGGGCTGGGTGTGGGGTTGAACTATCGGCATTCTGCGCATGCGCGGTGGCCCAAGGGTATGGAAATAGACGTGTGGGAGCTACTAATGGTCCAATGGGGTCGAGTGAGGTATCAAAGTGAAGCATTCGTGAAGGGGCATCTGAGGGGCTGGGTGTGGGGTTGAACTATCGGCATTCTGCGCATGCGCGGTGGCCCAAGGGTATGAAAATAGCCGTGTTGGAGCTAGGGGAGTCCCTATTGGTCCAGTGGGGTCGAGTGAGGTATCAAAGTGAAGCATTCGCGAAGGGGCATCTAATGGGCTGTGTGCGGGGTTGAAATATCGGCATTCTGCGCATGCGCGGTGGCCCAAGGGTATGGAAATAGACGTTTTGGAGCTAGGGGAGCCACTAATGGTCCAATGGGGTCGAGTGAGGTATCAAAGTGAAGCATTCGTGAAAGGGCATCTGATGGGCTGGGTGTGGGGTTGAAATATCGGCATTCTGCGCATGCGCGGTGGCCCAAGGGTATGGAAATAGCCTTTTGGAGCTAGGGGAGCCCCTAGGGGACCGATGGGGTCGAGTGAGGTATCAAGTGAAGCTTAGGTGAAGGGGCATCTAATGGACTGGGTGTGGGGTTGAAATATCGGCATTCTGCGCATGCGCGGTGGCCGAAGGGTATGAAAATAGCCTTTTTGGAGCTAGAGGAGCCCCTAGTGGACCGATGGGGTCGAGTGAGGTATCAAAGTGAAGCATCCATGAAGGGGCATCTAATGGACTGGGTGTGGGGTTGAATTAGGGTCATTCTGCGCATGCGCGGTGGCCGAAGGGTATGAAAATAGCCTTTTTGGAGCTACGGGAGCCCCTAGTGGACCGATGGGGTCGAGTGAGGTATCAAAGTGAAGCATCCATGAAGGGCATCTAATGGACTGGGTGTGGGGTTGAATTAGGGTCATTCTGCGCATGCGCGGTGGCCGAAGGGTATGAAAATAGCCTTTTTGGAGCTAGGGGAGCCCCTAG